>PVJD01004905.1:0-126133 GCA_004026545.1 Mormoops blainvillei
TTTTTTTATTATATTAGTTATATAAATATGGTATCACAGACTATTGATTCTATGGGTTATAGTCTAGTACCATCATTAGTTCTCTTATGGCTCAAATTATTTTGCCATTGGGACCTCCTTCCAGTTGGCATCTATGTCCTTTTGACACACCCCATCTTTTATTGGATACTTGCTTATTTTCAGTTTTCCTAAGATATTTGCATATATTTGCCCTGCTCAAGGCCTGGAATTAACCACTTATTCAAGGGGCTCTGATTCCTTTTGTTAGAAAATGGTATTTAGAAATCAGGATGTAGGCTCTAGGTTTGCTTATTACTCTGTCCATGGTTCCTAGATCTCTCGGCAAGGACATGCGTATATAGCAACCATGCATGTGCACACACTTATACCTGTTTCTATATCTACCTGTAAGTATATATACAAGGTGTGGTCAAAAGTAGGTTTACAATTGTTCATATCGAAAATAATATAATAATAAATAATAATACAAGAATAAACTCTGTGTCTTGCATACTCATAACTGTAAACCTACTTTTGACCCAACCTGTATGCTAAACCATGAATTCATACTGATCCCTGATTCCAGTCCAGTGTGACATTCCAGCCTTTCTTCTTTCTTCATATGCAACTTCCTTCTTAGATAGTGAGAAACCTTTTTCAGAGGCCACCTGAATTCCTTGGCTCCTGTTACCTTCCTCCCCTAAGTCAGCAGGGTAGCATCTTCATGTCTCTCTAGTCTCTCTAACTCTGACTCTCTTGGCTCTAATCCTTCACCGGTAAGGAATGTTGTGATTACATTGTGCTTATCGGGATAACCCTGGATAATCTTGCCCTTTTCAAAGCCCTTTAGTTAACCACATCTGCCAAGTCCCTTTTGCCATGGGAGGTGATATATTCACAGGTTCAGGACACACACCTCTTTGGTGGGGGTCATTATTCTGCCTACCACAGGTACTTATTATTTCCAGTGTTTACTATTATAAACAGTGCTACAATAAATAACGTTGTGCTTTCACATTTTATACTATTGGAGATATAATTCCAAGTAGATTACTAGAAGTGGGATTGCTGGGTCAAAGGCAGTGCCAACATAGTTTTATTGGGTATTGCCACATTTCCTTTCTAAGAAGTACTGATTTGAGAGTGCCTGTCTTTCCAAAGTCTCACCAACAGAGTTTGCGGTCTTGCTCTCTAATTTTTGCCAATGCAGCAGGCAAGAAAATGCTATCTTAGTCTTGTTTTAATATGCCTTTACTTAATTATAAGTAAACTTGAACATTTTCTCATATGTTTGAGGGCCTTTTATATCTCTTGTTTTTGTGAATTGTCTAATCATTGGTTCTGGTCCCCTGTCCCTCAATTTTTAAGAGTTCTTTATACTTTAGAGATACTGACCTCTTATCTGTGGAATATATTGCCATTATTTCTCCCAGACTATCATGTGTGTTTGGCTTTGAATATGATGGGGTTGTTAGCATGAAAAAAGTTTTACATATTCAAATTAACAATCATTTATTTTATTGCCTCTGCATTTTGAATGCTTATTATAGTTTTTTTCCTATACCAAAATTAAAGAGGTAGTCACCATGTTTCCCTATGATACATTTATAGCGTTATTTGTTTACATTTAGACCTCTAACACATTTGGGGTTTGTTCTCATATATGGTGTGAGATATATGGATCTAGTTTTATCTTTTCCCAAATGGCTACCTCATCGTACCTACATTTATTAAAAAGTCCATCTTTCCTTCCAGTGATTTGAGATGTCACCTTTATTAAGGTTCTATATGTTACTTGGGTCTGGACATGCAATTCTTTTGGCCAGTTTGTCTCTTCATATACCAGTGCCACACTGTTACAATTATGGATGCTTTTTAGTATGTTTTGATGCCTATTAAGCTAGTATATACAATAGCAGTTTTTCTTTTCAGCGTTTCCTTTTCAGTGTTTGTTACATGTTTGCTTTTTCATAGAAACTTCAGTTCAACTTATCCAATTCTATAACATAGTTTGTTGATTTTTTTATTGGAATTGCATGCATTTATAAACATATTTAGGAAGAATTGTTGAGTCATCCTGTCCAAGAACTGGGGATGTTTTCTGTTTGTTTAAGTCTATTTTTATGTCTTCCAGGAGTTAATAAATGAATTAAAGATTAAACCAAAGTTGTCTTTGTGTGTGGAAAAAGGAAATTTTTAAGTTAAATTTTCCTATAAATGATTATAAAAATACTCTTGCAGTTGAATTCCTTGCCTATCTGGCAGTGGAATATATTAGTGTATATGATGGTGGGACATTCTTACGCTGAAATGAGGGCAACTGAAGAGTAGGAAGAAAAAGAATGGCAAAACTGTCAGGCAGGTCGAGCCCTTAACGGTGTGGCTCAGCCAGCTGGGCATTAATCTGCAAAGTGAAAGGTCACCAGCTTGGTTCCTGGTCAGGGCACATTTCTGGGTTGTGGGTTTGTTTCTGGTTGGGGCGCATGCGAAAGGCAACCGATTGATGTTTCCCCCTGACATCAGTGTTTCTCTTCCTTCTCTTCCCCTCTCTCTAAAAATAAATAAAATCTTTTCTTTTTTTAATAAAAGAATTTTCAGACAGGTCGAGGTAGCACAATGGGGAATTTAGCAGGAAAAACCGACCCCAGACTGGTGCCTGCTGAACTCACAGCCAGGACATGGCTTCCAAAGACTGGTTTCATTTCACTCTCCGTGTGTGCGGTGAGAAGGTCACAGATGTTGGAGTCACAGACACCTGGGGCCAACCCTGGCTCCATCACTTACTGGTTGTTTGACCTTGAATAAATGGCATAGGCTCTCTGAACCTCAAATTCATTGCTAAGGTGAGGAGGACACCCAAATACTAGCTTGTATGGCAGAGGAAATGCTCAATAAGTGTTCCCTTCTTTCCCATTTATCTACTTTCCTCTCATTTACTCTTAGTTACTACTTCATTCTTTCTTTCATCTCTGATTTCATTCTCCATTTTTCATTTTTTATCATTTTTTATCTTTTCTCATCACTGTATCTTCAGTTCTGTGGCCAGGCGTAACTACTTTTCTGGTTCCCTTTCCCTCTGGCTTGCAGGATGTTTAGTGTTTTAAATAATCAGTCCTGGTAATGGGACCAGTGGTCCCATTAGCCTGTCAGCCCCAGAGCCTAAAGATGAAAAGATCAAGTTGAGTAGTTTTATAATATTTGTATGTTCTGAAATCTTTCACATTATTTCACACAGAGCTATTTTTTGGAAGAAGAAATGGTTGTGTTCTCTTTGTGTTCTCTTTGAATCTGTTTGGTAAATTATTGATGTTAATTTTAAGTTCATTGTTAGGTTCAGTTCCAGTACAACACATTTATTGATGATAAATTAGAAGAAATAAGTGAGCCATTAAATTTTGGATTCATTACACTAATAATAACATAATAACATAACTTAGAATTTGAGGTTTTGTTATGAATTTTTGTTACATTTACTTCATTTTTAAATTCTTGTACATGGCTTGGATGCCAAATTACATAGTGTACAATATTTATTTTCTATTATGTACCCAAAAAGATCAATATTAATTTGAGGCAATATTTGTTTAGAGGAAAAGCTGAACATGAAAACTTCAGAGTTTAAGATATTATATTGGAATGAGTGATTATAGGTGATTTTCCTCTCCTGAAAAATTTTTCTGCAATTATATTTATCTATCTATAGATAGATATATAGATATATATATATATCTTTATAATGTGTACAAACAAACAAAAGCACAGTGAGAGCTACAGCCATAGACACAGTATCTTAACATTAGCAAGTGCTAATCTATGCACAGGCTTTTGGTAAAAGGGTGGGTTTTTTTGGTTTTTTGTTTTTTTGCAGATATTATCATAAAAATCAGTACTACTATAAAAGGTGATTAGGAATGTATATTTTAATTGGATCCTTTCTTCATAATTTTAGTATTTAAATATTTGCATAAAGGCTTTGGAAAGTTGAAGGCAAAGGAAATTCTATTAGGTTTGAACATTTTTTTAAATACTGTTAAAATTAATTCTCTTTAGCACTTTGTTGCTATGCCCCTTTAATAAATATATCAGAACTTCCATTTTTAAGAACTGTCATTTTTAAGAACTAGTAACCCAAAGTACACAACTATGAATAAAATCTGCCTGTTATAAAAAAGAAAGAGAAGAATGAATAACGTTCAGTATGGTAAAATGTGAATGGCAGTGGGTTTGTCCATTTTATGTATGTATTTCTTTAAACAAAAAAACTACTGCCATTGAACACCATAACATGACTCGGTGTGCTCACACACAATCTCTCTCTCTCTCTCTAATATGTTTAAATAACTGTATATGTTTAAATATGATACAATTTTGCCTAAAATATGTAATGTAAAAGGAGGAACTTTAGATGTGGACCTCTCCAGTGAGAGGATCCCGAGGTCACATCTATTTGCCTTATGACCCTCACTTTCTGTCATGGGATGGAGAACAGTGGGGAGAACTGCCAGCCTGTTCACCGCTTTATCAAACTGAAAAGTTAAAGCATCTAGGTAGTAACCACTTCAAAATCAAATTGTTGTCATGTGGCCTTCACCAAGGGAGAATTAATGTTATAAAGAAGGAAGGTCACTGCTCACTTCTCTCAGTTTTCCTTCTTCCAGTGCACGCTTTGTGCCACTTCCATGACTTAACAGAATTATTTTCCCCTTGAATCATCGACGTGGTCTTTTTAGACAGTTTACTGTCTACATCTTTTCTGTGATTAAGAGCCTATTACTTCTGGGAGAGGGCAGTTCCTTCACAAGCTGAAGCTCCATCACTGGGCAGTAGGCTTCTCATTCTTCCTAAACCTGAACAGCACAGCCTTTCTGCAGGACGGCCTTCCCCGGCTGCTGCCCCTTTCGGGGAGCAGATAAGAATGCAGCTGCTGCCCTGTCACCTCATCCATAGTCACAAAGACAACCTCACCCTGGATCGGGCCTTATTTACTGTCTGCCGCCATCCAGTGGATACCCTAATCTCCCTTGCCTTCAGGAAATGTGTTCCAAGCTCAATTTTAACTCGTCCATTCAAATTTTGGCAACTTTGCTATAAAGTTCTTATTTGCCCAGATCTCAACTATGCCACCTTTCAAATTCTATGCTCAGAGTTCTACTATTTAAATATCAGAAAATTAGATGGAGAAAGAAGTAATTGGGGCTCCTCAGAACTAGGCTTAGAGGTGGGGAAGAAGTTCACAAACCTAAGGGGCTGTGCTGAGTACAGCTGACACTAGTGCCAGCCAACACTCCCTGTGTCTTTTTGCCCCATTAATTCAGTGAACTGCAGGGCAGCATCTTGGACAACTGCCTGCAGCTACCGCACTTCCTCTCCCAGCCACTGTGGACTTGTCGAAACAAATCTCTGTCAGCCTCCTACATACCTGACCATTACTTCATTCTTTCCTTTGTTTATTCATTTATTCATTATTTAACAAATATTTACTGACCATCTATCCTAGGTGATGCAGATAGGAAACTGAACTAAGTCACTGCTCCTATAGAGTGGATATTTTAATGGAGATAACAGACAACACAGGAAATAGGTTAGGTTGAGATCAGCAGTATGATGAAAACTAAGGCTGGATGCTGTCTCGGAAGAAGACATATATAAACAGAGGCCTGAGGAAAGTGAGGAGAAAGCCATGTGCAAGATGGAGCAAATTCCAAGATGGGTTACTTCATCTTTTCAGAAAGAAAGTACATGAACTCATTTCCTAATTGGTTGGTTCACCTGTTGCCACTAATAGCAAACTCACAATTTTGTTTTGAAGCCTGTACCTCCATAATTAGTACTAAAATATTTGCTTCTGTGGTAGAAGTTCACTCAACAGAGAAAATAAGAGTGGAATTAAATTTTAAACTTTTGCTTAAAACTAATTTTTTTTCAATTCTGCTTTAGAAGAATATTCTTATTTATGCCTTTATTCTTACTATGAAGCATGAATCACTTCAAAATTTACAACTTTAAGCATGAGAATCATGATCACGGGAAGCAGCTTGGAAGTGGGCAGCCTGAAAGTTACTCGAGCCACTGGAGCTGTCTCCAGCGAGCAGTGTGGGGCTGGATGCACAGTCTTTGACATTGACTCTCCTGGACCCTCAAGAAACACTACAGCACAGAAAATACTAACTAAGGGATATTCCAAAATTCTTTGGGGTTATACCAAGTGAAAAGAAACCTGAAAGTGAAACAGTAAAGAAGAATGAGAAAACAAAATCTGCTGAAGGAACTTTAAAAGCAAAGAAAAGAATACAGGACGTCAGGTGACTAGTTCTTGTAAGATGGGTCTAAGCAGAAGCAACTGAACAAGAAAGAGGATCATCTATAATTCAGATTCACAATCAGAGGAGACAGTGCAGGTAAAAAATGACGAAAAGCTACCAGAACAAATGCCATTGTCTCCTAAACCTGGTAAAATTCTATGGTAGGATCCTATTACACACATTTCAGAAACAGATGAAGAAGATGACTCTATATATAGGAAAGCAGCCTCTAAATCAAAAGACAATGGAGGGTCTACAAATAATCATCTTGGAGCATCAAATATGAAAAACAATGAAGAAAACACTAAGACTTAAGTCTTTATCACCGATAAAACTTACCCCCCCTCCATCAGTGCTTGATTATTTTGGAAATGGAAGTGTCTGAAGATCAGATAAGGTGGTGGCAAGCAAAGAAAAGAGCTTTTGCAAAATGCAAATGATTCCAGATTAAATGATGAAGCCATCACCAAGCAATAGCAACTTGATGAAGATGCAGAGCTGGGGAAATAACTGCATGAAGATGAAGAGTTTGTCAGAATGTTAGTCATGTTGGATGAAGAACTTAAGAATGAAAAAGCTTGAAAGGACCCAAAAGAGAAACATTTTCATCTGTCCAAGACAATTTAAGTAAAGCAGAAAAACATAAATATCCTCATAAAGTAAAAATAGAACAATTTCTTGATGAAAGAAAGAACTGCAGTCCTAAGAAGCAAACTAAATATGGAAAAGTTCAAAAGACTCTCAACCACATTCCCATCACTAGTTCACAAAATAGGAGAAACCTCTCCTAAAACTAGTTCCAAGTTAGTACTTTTTTTTTTTTTGATGGGGGGGACGTTCTTCTAAAGAAACAGAGCCTATGGCCTCAAAAAGAAAAGAAAATTCCATTGAGTTGAGACAAACACTCCTAACAAAACCAAAAGTTCTCCAGCAAAAAAAGAATCTATAAGTCCTAAAGGTTCTGAAAAGAGATGCAGTAATTATCAAGGCTTATCAAACTTACTTAAATCGAGAAGGTCCCAAAGCTCTGGACTCCGAAGAAATACCAAACGGAGCTGAAAATTGTTTGGAAGTCCTTATATTTGTACCCACAGAGGTGCTGGAGTCCATTAAAAAAGATGATATTTTATTTTTGAAATCACATGTGAACATGAAAATTGGAAGTATCAGTATTTCCCAGAAATGGATAACTAAATAATGAATTCTTTCCACAATCTGCTTCTGTTTTTATATTAAAATCAGGTTTAAATAATAAATTTCTAATTTCAAGGCTCAGCTAAAATTAATTAGAATTAGAGATGATCTGCCCTAGGAATTCTTCCTATTAACAATTATTATTTCACTAGTATACTATATAACATGTTACTAGTGATATAATATACATTATATCACTAGTATTACTTACATCATGACTGATGCTGAAAAGGTACCAAAGGGTTTTTTTTTAAACAACTTTGTTGAATTATAATTTACATAGTATAAAATCCATTCATTGTAAGGGTACAATTCAGTGATTTTTAGTACTTTTATGGAGTTGTGCAGCCATCACCATAATCCATTTTTAGAACATTTCTATCATCTGCCAAAATTCCCTTGGGCTGATTTACAGTATACCTTTGGTGCCACCCCTAGACCCAGGAAATCACTAATCTACTTTCTGTCTCTATAGATTTTCCATTTTTAGATATTTCACATAAATGGAATCATACAATATGCAGTCTTTTGTGTCTGGTTTCTTTCACTTAGCATATTATTTTTGAGGTCCATCATGTTGTAGCATATTTCCTTCTCCAAAGGAATTTTAGAATCAGTTTGTCAAACAAATTAAAAAAAGAAAATCCTGTCAACCAGGTGGAAAGGGCTTTGTTCGGCATGGCATTTTGTCCTCCTTATTTGCTTCTTGCTTAGGATTTCTCCATCTTTTAAAGCATTTTTTGAGGAATTATTATATACTTAGAACATTTCTGAGTGTAACAAAACCACATGAAAGTACGGAAGTACTTTTTATTGAATAAAAACCTTTAGTTTTCAGGATTGCATGAAGATACAGAAATGTAGGATCAGGAAAGCACAACTCATTAAAAAGATAGAAGGGAAACTAAAAGAATATTCTACATGGTCATAGTTGTAGTCAGTTGGGTTTAGTTTTGTCTTTTTGTTTTATTTTGTTTTATTTGTCTTTTGTGTGACTTGTATTTTGAAAATACTTTATAATTTTATGGTTATTATTATAAATGGTACAAACAATATTACTCTCCATTTTATTTTGACTATAATGACCCCTCATTAGACGAAAGTCATATAATTGACAACCTCTTATCTGCAACACAATGAGGAAGCAAAAAGAAATACTTAAAGACAAAAGAACCAAATGATTATAATAAGACTGTGTTCTAAAACGCAGGCACCATACTCATAGGAAGCGCCTGGCTTTCAAGTGCTTATTAGGAACTTAGGTACTTTTACTTTATACACAGTTCTAAAAAGGTTTGTACTTTCACTGGCCCTAGACAGTGAAAAGCAACAGATCATTGAGAAAGAGAGGGAGAGAGAGAGGAGAAAGGGAAGCCAGGAGAGAAGGTTTCATTGCTAAGAGTGAGAAACAACAACTTGATAGAGGAGACAGGAAATGGATGCAGAGGCCCAGGACTGTTTGGTGAACTCGGTCAGCACCACTGCCTTATAGGGGAGCTAATGACGACTCTATATCTTTATGAAAAGAAGTTTCTTATGTTCAAATCACCTCCAATCCTTCCTAAAAGAAGGGTCCATATAGGGTTGGGCAAAAGTATGTTCATAGTTGTGAGTACATGAAACAGTTTATCCCTATGTTATTGTTTATTAATTATTGTATTTTTTTCCATGTGAACAACCATAAACACATTTTTGCCCCGCCCTATATATAAAACCAGTCTTTAATTAAATTATAAATAACCAATCAAGCAACTTTGATTTGCTGTATTTTATTATGGGGGCAGCATTATATCATAGCTTTTAGACAAATATCTATTAAAATGGTTATAATTCATAGAAGACCATGAGAAGACAGAGAATGCTGTGTGAAAATGAAGGCAGAGATTAAAGTGATGCATCACAAGCCAAGGAGTTCCAAGGATTGCTGGCAGCCATAAGAATCTAGGAAAGATCAACACATTCCACTAGAGTTTTATTTTGACAAGAATGATCAAATCTTAGTCCCTAAAGAAACTGTTTATTCACAGTGCAAGGTTTGCCTATGATGAAATTAGCTAGGAATGGTGCATTTGATGATAATGAAAGAGAAGACATAGTTCTTGAACCTGAAGAAGAAATGATGCCTGGAGATTAAGACAAATCTACATGTGTGTTGATGGGACAAACAAATGTTTGGGGCTGTCAAACTGGGGGTCCCCAAACTCTAAATCGATCACATGCCCTGGGGCTTCAACCCCCAAGAGGGGCTGAGGAGCCCAGCCCTAACTTTATATCAAAAATCTCATTCTCCTCTCCCAGTTCTTTCCTACAGTAGAAAGATGACCAGGAAAGGAAACTCAGTCACATTTTTAGTTATTTCTCCTCACCCTGTGGTTTACGTCATGAATTCTGTACTTGATATCCTCTATACTTTGCTAATAATGCACTGTACTAAGATATTAGAATGAAAAATTAAAACTTCTCTCTCAAAAATCCGACTCTCTCAAAATAATGGGCTTGGGCTTTCCGATTGTTGTTTCTCTTGTGTTTTCTAAAAATCCATTCAGAACTTGAGTCTCCTCTGTTCTGAGTTGCATCTGCTTTCTGCCTCAAAGCAGTGAAAGGCACTGACTTCAGTGGTGAAGGACGGAGGCAACAAGAAAACTGTGGCAAATAAAAAATCTCTATTGATGTTTCAAAATAATAACCATTGACCATTATATCATAGTGTGATATGGACCTGATAATCTACATGAATTTCAACTTGGAGTTGGATGGATTTGGAAGACAAATTATTTCAGTGCAAGTTGTAATAAAGGCCAGTGAGATGTATCTGCATTTAAAGGCACACAGATCTTTCCTCACACGATATAATAAGCTGAACATATATATTAGGCTTCAATAAAAGCTTCAGACCACATGTGTTCAGTACCTCAGGACACAGAAAAAGAGTATCATATCCATTCTGTATATATTCCAGGAAGATTTCACTGCCAAAGTAACAGTTGGGGACAGCTGTCCAGAGGGACTTTAGTAAAAAGTCTATTGAGAATTTAAAAAAAAAAAAAAAAAGAATCAAAGCAACTGAAGAATGAAAATCCAAAAAAAAAAAAAAAAATTCCAGTGGAAAAACAGATTATTGACTCTGCTCAGGTTCAAAAAATGAGTAACCACACTTTTTCTTTTGTTTTGTCCTCAGCTGGAAAGGCAGCTAATGATGCAGAATGAAATGAGAGAAAGACAAATGGCCATGCAGATTGCTTGGTCTCGGGAATTTCTCAAATACTTTGGGACTTTTTGCGGCATTGCAGCCATCTCTTTAACAGCTGGGTATGTTTGTTATTTACTTTAAAATGTTCTTAAATAATTTATTTTGTCTTTATCATTATCATATTATTATTAAGCTGTCCAAGATTGGACTTCAGTCCCAATAGTGTATATGTAAACAAAGTAACCCATTATAGCTTAGTCCTTGGAGGCCATTCTGTAAAACCAGGGTAGCGATAGTTAATTTTGCCCTTGGTTTATTAGGTTTCCTCTCTTCTTTTCTCCATTTTATAAGTTAGAGAACTAACTTGACACTGAGATAGAAGAGTGCATCTACAAGTTTATCTTCACAGTCCCTAAAGGATAGATTTTCAGTACTTAACCATTTATAAAATGAATAATCCAAACCTCAACATCAAATAAAGATCAACGGTCATTGACCCTGCCGGCCCTAGAGAGCTGCAGGAGCTGGTAAGGGGTTGTGGGTAAGGAAATCTATTTCCAGAGAAGACGTAAATGAATTAAATAACTTTTAAAATGAAGAACGTTCTTTCAAAAAGCAGGTAAATTTTTTTTTCAAGTATAGGGATATGTATTTACAGATCACTTTTTGATATTTATTCTTCTTTGTTCTTGAACCAGAGCAATAAAAAGGAAGAAGCCAGCCTTCCTCTTCCCTATTATTCCATTAAGCTTTGTCCTCACCTACCAGTATGACTTGGGCTATGGAACCCTGCTACAAAGAATGAAAGGTAAGTCTTTGATAAATCAGGTTCTCTATTTCTGATTCAATATCTGGTTGACAGATCCTCTCTTTATGATCCCTTGATTTTGGAAGACTTTGAAGACCCTCTCCCTGGGTATTAAAAATTAAACAAAATAAATTATAAAAAATAAACATTAAATTATATTAAAAACAATGGTAAAAAGTACTCAGAGTTGATCAGTTTCTGATTATTATATTATGATCTGCACTTTTAGTTTATATATCTATACTCCTATTAATATCTATTGTACCTGTATGGTTGAAATGCAGATACCATATTACGAATACAATAAAATATAGACACAACTCCAACCTCAGTGACATCCCATTGGTACCCTGAAGTTGATCGTGATGGGAATATTTACACCATGGAAATCTGCAAATGCCAATCAAGCCTTGACTTATTTTTTTTGTTGATTGTTTAGACCAGGAGTTGGCAAACGGTGGCCTGTTGGCTGGTTACCTGTTTTTGAAAATAATGTTTTATTGGAAGACAGACATGCCCATTCATTTCTGAATTATCTTTGGCTGCTTTCCCATTACCATGATAGAGCTGAGTAATTGCAACAGAGATGAAAGGCCTCACAAACCTGAGATATTTGCTGTCTGGCCCTATAACAAAGTTTGCCAGCACATTGTCTAGACTTAAGACAGTCTTAAGACTCTAAGACAGATGAAGGATATGTTAATAATGTAAATTATGCTTAAAAGCGTGTTGTGTCCATAGCCATTACATTGTGAATAGCATAAAAAATGAGGAAATATTCTCCCAATATTTAATAACTGTTATCTGATTCAGCAAAATTGTTCACATCATTCTCAAATATAAAGCTCCAACATATCATTGTTTCACTTTTGTTGTACTCATACTGTAGATGAAAACACCAACCATCATTCATATTGGCATTATACTCATTCATTAACTGCTACTATAGGTTAGCTATAACTACAAGAGTTCATCAATGAAAACCTGTGAGCCCTGGCTGGTGTGGCTCTGTGAATTGAGCACCGGCCTATGAACCGAAAGGTCACTGGTTCAATTCCCAGTCAGGGCACCTGCCAGGGTTGCAGGCCAGGTCACCATTTGGGGGTGTGTGAGAGACAACTAATTGATGTTTCTCTCACCCATTGGTATTTCCCTCTCTTTCACCCTCCTTTTCCCTCTCTCTAAAAATAAATAAATAAAATCTTTTTTAAAAAATTCTGTGAGAATCAATTTTCTATATGGAATTTATGATACAATGCATTGTACCTTTTATTATCTATAAATTGTATGCTACATATATTTAATATAAGTAACATTTATAATAAACTTCTGTACATAATAAACTCGCTTTCTTTTCCCCCTCGAAGAGCTGGTTGTAAAATATTCACCAGCCCCGTGCAGCTCTCACAGAACCCTGGCTCTTACTGCCCTCGCAAATGGCCCTACTGCCACAGAAGCCATTCCTGTCGCAGGAAGATAGTTTCCCATTATTTGAGGATATTCATGTCTTTCAAATTCCCACCACTCCTCTGGGAGCTACACTCAAGTAAGGATCCCTGCGTCCCCACTTTTTGAGCCTTTAACCCAGAGCATGTTGGAAACAGTGCTTTCCCAAGCTTTCGTTGTTGCCATCCTGCCCTCTCCTGGGCTATGGCCATACCCTTGATGCTCTGTGGGGACTGGTTTGTTACAGGAGAGGAAGAGGTGCAGGCTTGGGAGCCGGGAGCAGAACATCTCATTCCTGGGCCTATGGAAATGGAGGGATTATATGTGTTCTTAAAAATTCCCATTTGAAAATGGAAATATGTTTCCACATAGATACTATATTCAAGTGTCCTTTGTGATCAGACATTTTTGGTATCATAGTTCATCTATACTGTGGACAAAATAGTTTTTGTTGATGACCTAGAAATTGATTCATACCATTATTACTATGGGAAAATGTATTCTGAGTACTAAAACACTGATCTACAAATTAATTTTAGGGTACAATCCCACTGAAGCTGGAAATCAATTGTACACAACTGATTTAGCAATGTCACAACTCATTTCAATAACCAGTTCAGTTTCACATTCCTCATCTGCTTAAGGATTCGTTAGTCTGAGTTCAACTATGTCACATTGTTTTGTATGGACATTAGAATTCCCAGAGCCTCATAAAAATTACGTGATATTAAGATATGTCTACTCTATTACACAGTATTCCTTTGAACATATTACTAACAGAGAGCAAGTTTATTTTATGAGAACATTTTGATTATATATTTTGGGAGTAATTTTATTATAGGTCCACGGATATTCAGATTCTACAGAATATAAAAGTTTAAACTTTCAAGGCACGTTGTGGAAATGTTTTATAAAAAGAAATGCATCTTCAAAATCCACCAGAAAACTTACCATATTAGGAACTTCAGGTTATTACATTTAGCCCCATTAGTTAGTGATGACTTGAGGGTACACAATCCCTGTTTGACAGAATTTAACATCAGCCATTCTGTAAACACAAACTGAGATTTGGCATATGCAAGATAGTCTCACATGGAAACACCTAGCCTGTCATCAAAGGTCTGCCTAATTATATACAAGTTAAAATGATCTTTACTTAGTATTTAAGCCTGATGAAAGAAATGTTTGCAGATGGTTGAAATGCTGTTATAATTTGAAAATTGTAGTCTGCCCTATTGGATTTAGAGTATAAATTAATTGTGTGCTAAAAGAGGAGAAATTTTTTTAAAATTTGCCTTCATTCCCAAAGTTTATAGAATGTCAATGTGAATTATAATTTTTTATTGACTTTGCTAATTAGTCTTCAACATTAAAAGCTGGCAACTGTCAACGGGCCCAAGAAATTACTGTTATCCGAAAGAGGAATTGTTTATAAAAATGTGTAGATGTATGTGTATGTACGTGTATGTGTACACACTAAAGAATATTTAATATTATTTTGGGTATTTACAAGTGGTTTCAGGTTAAAGTTTAGCTTTCCTACAAATTTAGAATTTTTAGTAAATGTTATTTTCTCTCAAGTCACTTATGATGTATAAAGAGGCAATAGGAAGGGGACTGCCTCAAACCCCTTCAAACACAACTAATATTTAGCATCCCGACTTTCCTTTAAGGAAAAAGAATTACTGGTATGCTTTCTCTTCTATATTTTAAAAATGTTGCCTCATATCAAATAAAACCCCTGGCATATGGTTTATCTCTGAGTCTTCAGAGTTCATCACTGCATTTCCTTTAGGAGGTCTCTGCTCCTGAGGACAATGGGTGAAATACTTAACTGTGACGCCCGAGGGCCTCCCTCCACACAGTGCTACATTACAGCTTGTCGTTGGAACAGAGCAAGTAGCTCTTCTCACAAAATGTTGATACCCCTTTGTCACCTTGCACATGTTTGTACTTTATTTAAGGTGAAGCCGAGAACATACTGGAAACAGAAAAGAGCAAGTTACAGCTGCCGAAAGGAATGATTACTTTTGAAAGCCTTGAAAAAGCCAGAAGAGAACAAAGTAAATTCTTCATAGATAAATAATATCATGTTTACCCACCTAATCTCAAAACAAAAAATTGTTGACTTGAATAGTTTTCAAAATTTTTTAAATGCTCACGATTTTGATATAATGGATTTTATTGTAAAATATTAAAATGCAAGATTTGTTTTGTGAATCTATTTTAAAATAAAATTTAAAACATTCAACAAAAAAGAAGGTACTCTAAATAACTTTCGGATTTCATATATATGTATATTATAAATATCTAAATGTAAAACTAATAAATTATATCGTTTTGAATTCCTGAAAGCAGATGCTCCCATTTCTATGTCTCACACACTTTCCCCATTACATTTGTCTTTTATTTGGATTTGTCAATTGCATCCTATCTCCACATGATAGAAACAACTAGTATTAATGACTAATGTATATATTATGCTTACTATGGCAAGGCACTGTTCTGAGTGTTTTGCACATGTCCTTGTAACCGTGCCAACAATCCCATAAGGTAGGCATCATATTATGGATCTGGAATCTGAGGCAGAAAGAAGTTGGTTAAATTACTTGCCCAGGGTAGACAGAACTGGGACCTGAGCCTGTACAGTTTGGCTCCAGTGTGTATGCTCTGAAAAGTCTTGAAAAAGTTAGGCCTTAGTGCATTCTTGACATGGAAAGGCAGGTGTGAAAGACAAAAGGCAAACACATTCAAATAACGACTCAGGCCATAGTTTCTAGTCAGGAGGGAAGGAGGGGGAGGTTATTATGATGCCCATCTTTTTATTTTCACTCACCAGGAAACCTATACTCATAAAATAATTCTATTTATACCCATTCCTATTGTTGCAAACAGTACCTATAATACATTAATTCCAAAGCTATGTATTGATACTTACTATAGTCTGGCACTATTATAGGCAGTAGGGCTACTTGAGTGAGTAAGTAGGCAAGGTCACTGCATCCCAGTCAGAGGAATATGTGCTAGTGAGGAGTTAACTGGAGAGAGGAAGAAATATGGAAACAAACAAGATCATTCCTGATGGTAATTAAGTGCTTCAGTAGAGAAGAAACAGGACGATAAAAGAATGAACGGAAGGATGTTAGTAGGGGGGACTGCTTCAGATCTGGGATAGTAAGAACTGCTTCTCTGAAGAGGTGACATTTGAACTGAGAACTGAATGATGAATGAGCCAGTCCTGTGAAGAGCAGGTATAGGGACAGGGAAGGGATCTCTACGCAAAAGAAAGAGCCAGAGGAAAGGCTCTGAGACTTGCCAAAGAACAGAAAGACTACCAGGGAAAATAGTAGGAAATGAAACTGAAGGGAAAACACAAGCACAAATACATGGCTGGTAACCTCAAGTAGCTGATGACATGATAACATAAGGCTTTCATACAATTATAGCTGAAGAGAACCTTGGGCCAGATCTTGAAGGATGCATTGAAGTGCCCCATGAAGACAAGGAGGTGGAGACAAAGTACTTCTTGGCAGAAGAAGGAGAATGATTAAAGGCAGGACCATGTATGCCAAGTCCAGGGATTTGCTGGTGATTATTAGGTTTGTCTGGAGCAAGGAGTTCCTTGCCTGGGGGACCCGTTATGAGATAAGACTAAACGCAAAGCTCAGCTCCTTGGGTGTAACTCCAAGCAGGTTGCACTCTGTCCTACGGGGACTAAAATTACAAACCACCTAACTCGGTGTATGCTTGGGGGTAACTTTGAAGGGCCTGTGATGGTACTTAAACTGCACTTTGCAAAAGATTAGAGCATTGCTCCAAATCTACTCAACAGTTTTAGTGACACATATGAAACTATATCGTAAAGATGTTAAAGGAAGGAAGGAAGGTCCTTAGAAATGGTCTAGTCTAAGCCCCATTTTACAGTTGAGAAAATGGTGGCTCATGGTGATTTGCCTAAAGTTCCACATCTGGTAATGGTAGTTTGTATACTAAAACCTTGGTGTTTGGTATCCCTGGTAGGATTCTTTCCAATGCAACATGCTGCCTGACTGAAAGGAAAGTGACAAAGTGAAAATCAAAGATAATTTTTAAAAACTATCACATATGCTCAATTTCAGAGCCTTAGAATATGTTCCAAAGGTGGGATTTGAAGAGAATAGGGAGGGAGCAGGCTCAAATTGCAAAATAATCTATAATCAATATAATCAGAATATAAGCAATCTGAACTTAATACTATATTTTATAGACCTCAATAATTTTAATATATGCAATGTTCAAGTGTGATCATTTTAGAGACACTAGCCAGAACCTAGATAGTTTTTCTGCTCCACGTTTCTGGAAAAGGAATAACCTCTGACTGGGAATCTATTACCAAATAAGCCCTGTCACTCAGGTGCTGCGGTGTCTCTTGGCCTTGGAGTGTGTCTGTTCTGCGAGAGGGCTGGACATGCTCTGTTCAGTCTGGCCTTGTGGATGCCCACAGGAGATTTCAGAACATACCGTTCATACTACCGACTGCCCAATTTGCAGAAAGTAGTTTCTAATATTCAGGGATGGCTATTTAGCATCTCTACTGATATTTCTGCTGGTAACTTTGGGTCAGTCTTGTAGTTTATGAAGACTGGAGCAATGCTTGGGCTGCAAGTACACCAGGAAGCCTGGACTGGCTAGAGGCAGAGGAGGGTGGGTGGGGAAGTGGTGAGAAAGGTCTAGAAAATAAGAGAGCCAAGGAAGAGTAGTCTTCATGAAGGGCTCAACTACAATAGGAGGGCACACACGACCCACACAAGGGATAGCCCTGGAGCGCCCAGCAAATGTGATCGTGAAGTCTGCACCACTGGGCCCCACATGATACCTACTACACATTGCCACTCTGCCAAGACCAGGAGATGTGGCAGATGTGCCTAATACACAGAAAAAAACACAGAGAGGCAGCCAAAATGAGGCAAAGAACCATGTGCCAAATGAAAGAACAGGACAAAACTCAAGAAAAAGAACTGAACAAAATGGAGACAAGCAATCTACCAGATGCAGAGTTGAAAACATGAGTTATAAAGATGCCCATTGAACTTAGGGGAAGAGCAGATGAACTCAGCTAAAATTTTAACAAAGAAATAGGAACCATAAAAAAGAACCAGTCAGAAATGAAGAATACAGTAGCTTCGATGAAGAATAATACATCAAGGGGAATCAACAGTAGCTTAGATGAAGCCAAGGGTCAAAACAGTGATTTAGAAGACAAGGTAGTAGAAAATACCCAATCAGAACAATAAAAAGAGAAAAAAAAATTAAGAGGATAGTTTAAGTGACCTCAAGACAACATCAAGCACAATACCTGCATCATAGAAGTACCAGAAGAAGACAGAAAGTAAGGAACTGAAAACCTATTTGAAGAAACAGTAATGGAAAACGGAAAACTTCCCTAACCTGGCAAAGTAAATAGACATACAATTTCAGGAATCACAGAGTGCGCCAAACCAGGTAGGTGAACCCAAAGAGGCCCACATCATAATTAAAGACACATCATAATTAAAACGCCAAAGGTTAAAGACAAAGACAATCTTAAAAGCAGCAAGAGAAAAGCAGTAAGTTACGTACAAGGGAGCTCCCATAGACTGCCAGCTGATTTCTCAACAAAACTTTGCAGGGCAGAAGGGATTGGCAAGAAATATTCAAAGTGATGAAAAGGACCTACAACTGAGATTACCCAGCAAGGCTGTCATTTAGAATCAAAGGAGAGATAAAGAACTTTCCAGACCAGAAAAAGCTAAAGGATTTCATGATCACCAAGCCAGTATAACAGGAAATATTAAAGGGATTTCTTTAGGAAGAAGAAACAAGATCAAAAATATAAATAATAAAATGGCAGTAACTACATACCTATCAACAATTACTTTAAATGTAAATGGAGTGGATGCTCCAATCAAAAGACAAATGGATAGAGAAGATGAGGTGTATTTATACAATGAAATATTAATCAGCCATTAAAAGAATGAAACCTTGCCATTTGTAACAGCATGGATGGGCATAAAGAATATAATGCTAAACAAAATAAGTCAGAGAGAGAAAGACAAGTACCATATGATTTCATGTATATGTGGAATGGAAAAAAAAATGAATAAACAGATCAGAAACAAACTCATCGGTACTGAGAACATGGTATCTCGCGTTTTGATGGTTGCCAGATGGGAGGTCAAGGCATGGGTGAAAAGGGGAAGGGATTAGGATATACAAATCGCCAATTACAAAAACAGTCATGAGGATGTAAATACAGCATAGAGAATATAGTCAATAATATTCTAATAACCATGTATGGTGTCAGGTGGGTACTAGACTTACAAGGGAGAATCATAAGTTAAATAAATGTCTAGTCATTATGTTGTACACCTGAAATTAATACATTAGATGTCAACTGTAATTGAAAAATAAATAAAAAAAATTTTTTTAAGAAGAAAAGACCCTGGTAACCAAGGGACCACCTCCTCAGCCGAAGAGGATTGAGTCCTGAGTCATTGTCCAGTTTCTCTATGGGATGCACGCACTTTTAAGAAGTGTGTTGGCTTTTGAAATATTTGACTATCTTATACTCTGCCTTAATTAATTGAGGTTTGAGTCTAGACACCAGTCTTAAAGTAATATATTTTAGAGCTCACCAAAATGTACTGTTATACTCAATATGCCAGACCATTAGCCTCATAAATTTATTTATTAAATGTGTTATTATTTAGGCATTTGTAACCACTTGAATAATTCTAATAGTATATAATTTTAATAATGTAAATGAAACTATTCTGTTGCTTTAGTCCAGGGTTTTCAACCTTGGCACATTTGGAACCAGATAATCCTTTGTGGTGGGGGCTGTCCTGTGCATCACAGTGCGGTATGTTTACTAGCATTCCTGTGCTCTGCCCACCAGGTGTCAATAGACAATCAGGTACCAGTTGGACAATCAAAAGTATCTCCAAATCATCCATAGTTGAGAACCACTGTTTTGAATTTATAGTTCAATCATTTAGACTCTGTTTTATCTTTGTTAGAAATGTATTTTTTCCCCTAAGAGTGATGAACCACCATTTAATGGATATTTAATTTTTTTTTAAATAGACCCTTAGGTTATACAGCAATATTTCCACTATTATCTACTCTTTAAGTTCTAAGACTTTCTATTTCACCTGTTTTTAAGTAACCATATTAAAAGGTGACTGGCAGCAAAAACTGAACAATAAAAAGGTATTGGAGTTTTAAAATACATTCCAGAGAGAAAGTTTATCTGTCAAACTAAAAACTGACAATGCTTTCCAAAATAAATCTTTTCATTTTAAAATTATTTTATTAGGGCTCTAGTTTCTCATTTACTTAATTGGTTTGGAGTTGTATGAAAAATATTACATTAAAAAATTCCACTTTTCTATTGTCAATGTTCATGTCTTGTATGTACAAATACCAAAATCTGATAGGTATTTTGTCATATACTAAATTAAAGTATTATTCCTGCTGTGGTTTAAAAATAACATTATAGATATTTTTCTTTATGTTCTATTCTTTTCATTAACATTTCTCAAGCCTCAAATTTTCAAAGGGTAGGAAGGAAAAGCCGATGTATCTCCACAGGGATCTTAATTAGGGCAGGATTTTAGAACCGGTATTTTAAACTTGTTGATTTGCTTTAAGTGTATAAAAGTTCATAAAATGTGCCATTCATCCTCGAAGGATAAAGATGTATGTTATATATGTGTGTGTGTTCATTATAAAAATCCAAATTATGGTTAATTTTCAAAATCAAGTCAATATGTCCTTGCTGTGTTGATCGCTAAGTAGACATTAAGGGGACATGGAACTTTTATGTGATACATGAGGCACTTAACTTGATGCTTGAGTCCCACCGCAGACTCATTGTCTGATTTTTGGCCAAGTACTTCTGAGTATTTCCTGTAAAATGGGGTAAATACCTGTGTAACACTATTCTTGTGTGGGCAAAATGAACTCATATTTGTAAAATTTCTCTGCAAACTATGTTTGATATCCAAATGTTAAGGGCCCAAGCTCTGCAGAAACATAGTCTCAGTTTGAACCCTCATGTCACCACTTACCACACCTGAACATGTGACTGAATCTTCATTCCTCCATCACCTCACTTGTAGTTTGGTGATAGTAACGTTACTCAGCTCAGAGTACTGCTGAAAGGGATGAAAATGAGATAATGCAGATAAAGTATTTGGCAGATAATAAGCACTCAATATTTCCTAATATTATTGTTCTGTGTTTACTGACATCTTCCAAAGCATATTCCTTGTCTATTGCTATTTTCACTCTACCCTATAAATTAATGAGTTCTGTTTTACAAAGGAGAAATGGACAGGTGATGGCAAACTCTGCCCTGTTAAGCAGTTTATTATATACCTTATTTCTAAAAAAAAAGACTATTTTCTTTTTTTAATATATAATCTTTATTATATTTTTCATTACCATTTTTCTATGAACACAATGAACATTCTTGAGAACTAAAATTAGAGCTAAGTGATGTGATAAGGGGCCATATTTGATTCATTCATTTGGATAACACTTAACACACACAAAAAGGTAGAAATTCAACTAACATTTAGTTGTGCATTAAATAAATGATATTTACTGAAAAGAATAAAACTGAAATTGGGGCTATCCTGGAAAATCAAGAATGTGAGGTGTCTGGGCCTGTGGACAAGAAAACGTAAAAGCAGAAAAATACGATATTCAGAAAAAATTGGACCTTTTAGGGAATTGGTCCTACACATTCAAAACAGCTGATTATTGGGTCTAGTAGACTCAATTTCTAGAAGCAAGTGAGAAGAAGATCTCTTCATTCATTGATTAGCAGATATTCTATGAAATAGAATGAGCAGATATTCTATGCACACTAACTATCAGGAAGAACACCCTCATCAAAAATTAATAAATCATGTTTGAAACCAATGAGTCACACCTATCGATCAATGTTAAAAAAAAAAAAGGAGAATTAGACTTCATTTTATGAGAAGGGCAATTTACAGTTCTGTTCAAACTTACTGCTATGAAAATAATACCTCTTGAAAATCAACAGAACCAATAAAAAGAGAAAGTCAACAGAACTATATGTTTTTCTAAAGCATTAATATGTCATCTCTGGCATGCTAATAAGTGCTTGAGAATTGTTTGAGAACACTAAGTAAGGATTACTTTGAGATGCTTCAAGGTTGGTGTATTGAACCAGGTACAAGTAAATAAAAAATATAACTTTTTAACCTCTTCAAATAAATGCAGATTATAAGTGACATTTGATATCCTTGCAAAATAAAAGGTTAATATTGAAAGTCAAGCAAGAAGGAATAAAGTATGATTGTTCAGGTTCTATATTAAAGACTGACCATCTTTGTACTAATGTTTCAGGTGTGCCATTATTACAGGTTGAAGCAGAATAATTAATATGTTTCTATAAAACATTGGCTAGAATAAGAAAAAGTAAAACACTGATATTTGTGACAACATGGATGGACTTTGAGAGTATCATGCTAAGTGAAGTAAGTCAGAGTGAAATATGAGTTCACACATATGTGGGATATAAATCAGAAAGCAACAAACAAAATAACAAACTAACTCATAGACAGAGACAATAGAAGGGTGGTTACCAGAGAACAAGGAGAGTGGGGTGAAGGAGAATGAAAGTGTAAAGGGAGTCAAATACATGGTGACAGAGGGAGACTAGGCTTTGGGTGGTGAGCACACAGTGCAATATACACATGATGTATTATAGAAGTGTACACTTGAAACTTATATAATGTTACTAACCAAAGTTACCCCAATAAATTTAATTTTTAAAAAATTGGCTACAACCTTAGACAAGTTACAAAATATATTTCCCCTCCACAATACAAGTTTATTTTTTACCATTTTAATAGCATATCCTTATGTTATTGACATCAGTTCTTTAGAAGACATTTAAAGTATTGACATAACCCATTTATGTTAAAAACTGGTATATTTAGGAATTTTAATTTTAACAATGTTTCAGGATTGTATAAGTAACAAGTTCAATGGAATTATTCCTAAAATCTTTCACTGAATTCTTGCTCCTCATCCTCTCTGACCTGTCTTGATAATCAGAGAATGGCAGAGTACTTTGTGCTCCTGGACTTCCAGCATAAAGATCTCCAGAACTCAATTCGGTGGAATTAAGTTGGGGGGAGAGGTCACCTGGGAATAAGCTGAATAGACAGGGAAGTCATATCAAACACACTTCTCAACAGGTTATAACTTTCTATCACACATATCCTTACTAGCTAGTGCCTAAATCATATATACTAGGGGAGGAGTGGCTATGGAGGGGATGGTCTTAGCTTTGTCTGGTCCAGCTCTCCTGCTGCCTTGCTCCCTATGGTCATGCATGGGTACAGCAAAAGAGAAATATGCCAGTGTATGGTATTTTTGCATACTATCACCCTAAGATACATAATTCCTTGCTTCTTGATAACTTTTTTTTTTTTTTTGCCTACCAAGCCCTCTGCTTATTTTACTACTCTAGAGGTTCTTGAAATTTTGAAAAGATCCTTAATTTTTTAAATCTCTAAAAAGAAGACTGTATGAAAATTACTGATATCCCTTCTTACTGTACTTTTTTGAAGTAATATATAATTTAATATCCATATATTAAATACTGACTCCACACCTATTACAAAAACTATGTAATCTTTGTAATTCTGTAATTTCCACAGTATACCAAGGGAAGATTACACAATTAAATGTTTATGTTTGAAATGTGGACAAAAGAAAGATCCCAATTGCATATATATAATTATTTTACATAGCAATATGTATCATATTTAAAAAGAAAATCTTCTGTTATGTTTTTGCTATACCTGGAAAGAAACATGTATTTTGAAACTGGTTTAAGAGCTATAGATGATTGCCATGTCATATGTTTAATGACTGTTCCATTTCCAATTATGGTTTTTCCTACCAAACTCTCTTTTATCAAGTATGTTATCCAGAGAATGTTTCTAACAAATAAAATAAAAAGGCTTGTATCGTTGAAAAAAATTACCTCACCAAATACAGCAAACAGGGAATACATTAAAAAAAAAAAATCACCCTGATTTTTGTGCTGTAATGTGCTACCAAAATATTCTTCCTGGAATTGTGGGATTCTATTGCTTTTTTTCCTTTTCTTTTCTGGTTTGTGTGCATGTGTGTATGTTCTCCAGTCTCTAGATACAGAACACAATCTCAAATTAAACTATTCAAGAAACTGGTTACTATCAAACCAGCTCCCAGAGGAGCTGAAGGAAAATCAGCGGAGAAAGTGCATGACAAACTTTAGATATTGTAAAAGCCTAAAGTGATATATTAATTTTAATGTTTCTACTATAATTTAGATAAAAATTAATCAGTTTTCCCTCTCTTGTCAACAAGTTATCATTTCATCCATTATATTTTTTATGGACTGATATACCACATACTATACTAATTAATCTAACTATAATCTTATTTAGATTAGAAGGTTATGCATCACATGTTCATGCTGGAAAACTCTAGGTTGTGAGAATGTGAATGATTTCTATTTTATTTTTGCTGAGAAAATTTAGTGTAATGGCCAGCCTAGCTTTATAATAAAGGAAAGATTTCAAATATTGAGTAACTTTAAGTAAGTATACAAAGTAGCTTGAGAATAAGAAAAGAGAAAAAATACAACTTTAGGACAGCCAAGAACAGAAAGATGGGCAAATGGAGGAAAGGTTGGGAGAATAAATTAAAGCTGAGGGAGAAGGGTGCCAGGAGTGGTTTGAAAGAAGGTGGGTGGGGAAAGGGGTGGAGCTTGGACCATTGACTCAAGGTCTAAGTGGTAGCCCGAGGGCTGTATAAAAGCTTAGTGCAACCAAGGGAAAGCAGCCTGAACTCCAGGACTGGCACACAGGCAGAGGCTGAGAGACGGCACCAGCCTCTAGGACTGGCACACAGGCAGAGACTGATAGACGGCAGTCTCTAAACAAAGGCTAAAACGCCCAGAGCAGGTGGGAGTAGGACCAGGATGCTGCATCGGTTCCTGTTCCACCTGCTAGGAAGTTGGCTTCTACTGAGCCGACTTCCCAGAGAGATCCAAGGCCAGAAAGCGGAAGTTTTTATTAAGTGCGGCCGCGAGTTTGTCCATTTCTTCATCGACGTCTGCGGCACTAACCTCTGGGCAGAGGAAATGAGGAGGAATCGTAACGTGAGATCTGAACCATCTGCAGGTGAGAGCTGCTGGTGCTTAAAAGTTTGGGCTATTCCCACATAGCTTGCTTTTCTAGTAAGGGTCTCACTGGGGATCTCACCAGAGCAAGGGAAAGCCGTGGGAATAGTGTCATCTGAGAGATGTTTGGTACCCTTCACCTCCTGGCAGCCAAGGTGACTCGGTGGGGAGAAGGAAGAAGCCACAGAGGAGAAAATGCTGCCCAAAGACCCATAAGGGGCAGGGAGAACTGGGGCCGGACCCCAGGGTCAAGGTCTGTGGGCTGGACAGCGGGAGAGCCAGTGTCTGGAGCAACTGGACAGGGCATCTTGAGAGGACAGGGAGCAGTGAGGTATGAACTGATTATCAAGTGTGTCTGGGGCAGAACTCAGGAGACCTCCTACAGGGCCCTGGAGTGGTAGACAGAGAGGGTTTTGCATTTAACGACTCTCTTCCTTTGTAAAAATAAAAAGCTGGGCCATGGCCCATGCCATCGAAAACTTCCTCTTTGGTTTTAATTTTATTTTTGTTTGTAAACTTCTCCAAAGGGGGGAGCCTAGATTCCCAGAGCTTTGAACTGTGTCTTGAAGTCCATTTGAGAGAGAAGGGAAAGGGCCTGGTCACCTTCAAAAGAAACTGAAAGGGACTCCTGATCAAAGGAAGTTTGTCCTTCAGACAAATACAGCTAAACTATAGATTTAGTTGCAGAATCACCTCCCAAAATTCAGGTTTGTATATTAATGTGCTAGTCGGCCAAGAGATCGAGACACTGGTTTTTGGAGACAGAGAAAGGTTTATTTGATTTGGCTGACATGAGAGGATGGGAGGGCAAGGCCTCTAAAATCCATCGCTCTCTGAAAGCAAAAGTTGGAAGTTTTTATGGAGCTGGTGGCAGGGGTGGGGTTGGGGGAGGAGTGTTCCAGGGAACTGAGAGAGAAGTTTGTGTTTCTTTAGTCATAGATGATGCTTTTTCATATCAGACTCCTGGGCATCAGCAGCTGGTCACAGCTACCTTGAAGACATACTTTCCTTCTGCAAAACAAACTCATAAATTCTCCTAGTGACCCTGAAGTTATCTCATGCTTGACAAAGAGATAGTACATCAGTAACTTATGAGTATATTCATGAAAACAAAAGGAATTGAGCTGAAAATCAGTTAACATGTGAACAAAGGCCTGATTAAGAATTAAATTATTTAATTCCACCTGCCAAAAATATTAGGGGCATTAAAATCACAAGGGGCTCAGCTACAATTTGGAGTAAATACTGTGGAAAATTTCCAAATTCCAAATTTCTGTGGAAAAGATTGTGTTTTTAAAATTTTTAAAGATTTATTTACTTATATTTAGAGAGAGGGGGCGGAAGAAGGAGAAGGAGAGAAAGATCACTGTGTGGTTGCTTCTCACACACCCCCTATTGGGGACCTGGCCCGCAACCCAGGCATGTGCCCTGGCTGGGAATACGAACCAGTGACCCTTTGGTTCACAGGCTGGCACTCAATCCACTGAGCCACACCAGCCAGGGATAGAAATTGTTAAATAGCAGATGTATGAGGGAGTCAAAGACTGGTATCACCTACCTAAGAGATCAGAGCAGTTGAAAATTCTGCCTTTTTAACTTTACCTTGAAGCAGTAATTTTCCACCATGGAACATCTGACAGTTTAAAATAATTAATATACTCTTCAAGGGCTATTATTATAACTCAGGGATTACTTATTAATGGAAGAAAATTAAGTAAGAAGAATTAACATGTGATCAAAATGAGTGTTTCTGATGACCAAGATGACTACAGATATGTCAGGTAGCATCAAAGCACTTTGATGAAAGCATTAAGGGGACATAAGGAGAGGTAACAGACAGTCCAAGTGAAATAAAGCACTATAACCTTGGTAATGTTGTAGTACTTTAAGTTGCCCAACTATAATAAACCTTGCTGACTGTTTTGATATTTAATTTTATTGAGGCAATGCTCTCCTTTATGTCTATGCAAAGTTTTATAGTTCTCCTGATGTTCATTGATATGAATATTTTCCCCTCCCCTCTTTTTTTTACTTAGAAATCATGCAATTTTCCACTACCGAAAATACGGAAAACTTAAATATGATAAGAGGTTTCACTTCTACAGAAGAACTGAAGACAGCACTGGATGAGAAGCAACCATTATTGAAAGAGACACTAAAACAAGCTTCATCAGAGGATACAAATCTTAACTTTGAAGAACTTAAGAAAAATAGTCTCCATACTATTGAAGCAAGAGAGAAAAAAAGTGTTTCAGAATTAAATAACATGCCCTTAGTTAAACATTTCCTAAAAAAGAGACAAGCCCCTCCTCTATTATCTACCAAGTGTTGTTCTTTAGGCTGTACCAAGAAAGAGGTGGCGCAGTTCTGCTGAGATGAAGCTAATTGTGTATTTCATCTAATGTTCACATATATTCTCTAATGGTACATTCACAGATGCCTTCGTCACCTCAATGATTATTATGAGAAATCATTATTAGTGTTTGGCTTTTTAATTTTGTAAGAAGGTATTCCTAGCATTATTGTAGTTTCCACTAATAAATACTTTAATGTTAAAAAGTATTCTTGTCTTTTTTATTAATGGTATAATTATAGTAATTACTTTTTAATGCTAATAACCTAAAATGGTGATAAAATCTTTATCATTTTAAACACACACAATAGCTCAACTTAAAATGTTTTTTAACTAGATAGTAAAACTCTGTCTTACATTAGTAAGAAAGGATGTCTACTTTTGAAATCTGTATTTGATAAGTTATGATCTATCACCTACTTTTTCCTCCAGATCTAATATCCAAATATTCTTTCACTACTTAATATTAAACAAATTATTTTAAAGATTTTATTTATTTACTTTATTTTTAGACAGAAGAGAAGAGAGGGAGAAAGAGAGGGAGAGAAACATCGATGTGTTGTTGCCTCGCGCACACCCCCAATTGGAGACCTGGCCCGCAACCCAGGCATGTGCTCCAACTGGGGAATCAAACCAGTAACACTTTGGTTTGCAGGTGGATGCTCAGTCCACTGAGTTACACCAGCCGGGGCTTAAGCAAATTATTTTTAAAGCAAAAGAAAAATTAAAAATAATTCAGTGTACACAATGCCTAACATTCAAAGAATTAACATATATCCTTCTCAAACTATTTCAAAATATTCAAGAAAAGGAAAAACTCCCAAACTCTTTTTATGAGATCAGCATTATTCAAATTCCAAAACCAGATAAAGACACTACAAAGAAAGAAAATGATAGGTCAATATCCATGAAAAATATAAGTGCAAAAATCCTCAACAAAATATTAGCAAACTGGATCCAGCAATATATCAAAAAGATCATGCACTATTATCAAGTGGGATTTATTCTGGGGATACAAGGTTGATACAATATCTGCAAATCAGTAAATGTGACACACCACATAAGTAAAATGAAGGATAGAAACCACATGATCATATCAATAGATGCAGAAAAAGCATTTGATAAAATCTAGCACCCATTTATTATAAAAACTCTCAACATTGGAACAGAGGGAGCATACATCAATGTAATAAAGATCATATATGATAAGCTCACAGTCAAGATCATACTCAATGGGCAAAAACAACAAATGTTTTCATAAGATTGGAAACAAGACAGGGCTGTCTGCTTCTACCATTCTTATTCAATGCAGTATTGGAAGTCCTACCCATAGAAATCAATAAAAGGCAATAAAAGAAAAAAATAAAAGGTACCCAAACTGAAAAGGAAGAAGTAGAACTGATATTATTTGTGATAACATGATACTGTATATAGAGAGCCCAAAAGACTACTAGAGCAATAAATTCAGTAAAGTAGCAGGATTCAAAATAAATACCCAGAAATCAGTTGCATTTTTATACACCAATAATGTCCACCTGAAACCTACATAATTTTATTATTAACCAATGTCACCCCAATAAATTCAATAAAAAGAAAAAAGAAGAATCAAGCCAGATTAAAGCTCTCTAAACATATGGTATCAGTTGACAGAGTACCCCTGTTTTGATATGTCACTTCCCTTAAACTTGTCATTCTGAATCAGGAGTAGGTATTATAAGGTCAAAGATTTTTTTTAAATTTTCTTTTTCTTAATTATATGATTTTTTTTAATAACACTTTTGCTCACATTAAGGAGAGGTCATGTATGAACTGAGTAAATGGAATAATAGGATTTATGTCAGTAAGATACTTAAATGGGAGTTTTGTCCCAAGGCATTTCCTCCTCCCTTTACTCAAAGATATTGTACACCTTCAGCCACTCACTTGTCTGGGGGAGGGGAGGTGATTATTCCCTTTCTTACTA
Source organism: Mormoops blainvillei (assembly GCA_004026545.1). Taxonomy (NCBI): domain Eukaryota; kingdom Metazoa; phylum Chordata; class Mammalia; order Chiroptera; family Mormoopidae; genus Mormoops; species Mormoops blainvillei. The sequence continues at coordinate 29,495 of PVJD01004905.1, forward strand.
TTTCCATTAGAACTCCTTTTTCTGAGGTTCATCTTCATTAAAACTATACATTTCATACCCATACTATCTATCTGCTGAAGTTTTAGTATTCTGGAACTAAAATGGCACTTACACAGACTTATGTCAATTGAGAGTATGGTATAGAACTAGACAAGTTTTTAAAATTTTTTTCAATAAATCTGCTTTAGTGTTAAACAGAAACTGCTAAACTTTTAGAGGAATATCAAAAACAGTCAAAAGCTTACAGCAACTAAATGAATGCACAGTCAAGAAGCCACTTTCAAGAGGGTAGGAAAGTTTTGCTGTGTTTTTACTCCCCTTTCCACACAACCTTGGTGGTGCAACAGTGGTCTTGGTCTGAAAGTGCCAGTATCTCTGTTGTTAGTTCCCTCTCTCAAATGGAGCAAGTGGAGCAAACTTTATTTTCAAATTATTGTGTAAAGCTAAAGGGTACCTGAAGAACTGGCTTCTATTTCCCCTAAAATGGATTTCAGATGGGAAAAGGAGTGAGCCCTACTCCTCAAATCTGCAGGAAGATGACAAAATTAGATACCTACAGATGCTCGCGCAGATATTATAGATGTAGATATACTCGTATAATAGACCATCTAATTCTGGGACAAATTTCTGTGGGAAATTAAGGCCCAAAGAACTATATGTGGGGAAATAAGAAAGACACATACATACAAAGACCTCAGAAGACTTTAACCTTTCACATTGGGTTGATCGCTAGGCTCAGAGTAATATTAGCTTTATAACAAAGCTTCACAAATAGAGAGACAATCTTCAAAAAACAGGATAGGGAGACTTCCAGTCAAGACGGTGGCATAGGTAGGTACGGCTCACCTTCTCCACAACCACATCAAAATTACAACTAGAATATAGAACAGCCATCATTAGGAGCCATCAGAAATTGAGTTGAATGAAGGTCTGACAACTACGGAATTAAAGAAACCACATCCATCCAGACTGGTAGGAAGGGTACAGACTTGGAACAGCCTGGTCCCTCACCCATGTGTAGTGGATAAAAATTTGGGTATCTCGGGAGGAAGGAGTCCCAGACCCATACCAGACACCCCAGCCCAGGGTTCCAGTGCCAGGAAGTAAGCTCCCATAACTTCTGGCTGCAAAAACCAGCAGGAATTGAGTCAGTGAAAGAAATAGCTGGAACTCCAAGCAGTTCCTCTTAAAGAACCCACATACAGACTCACCTATTCAGGCTCACACTCTCTGTGCTTCAGCACTAGGGTAGCAGCTTGAAAGACACCAGTGATATACAGGGAGAAACTGATGTGTATGGCATCAAGCAGACACCATAGTTCCTTTTCTAAACCATCCCCCAACAGATCCAGCAAGCTGGTTCCATATCTGAGATTCCATCAACCTGGCTAACACTGTTTGACCCACCTCGGAGATCCCCAAAGACTCTGTCCCACCCAACTTATAGGCCCATCCAAGTTGTATTTCCATATGAATAAATATGTTCTTGGCTCATGGTTCACAACTGCCTAAATCCTATCAATCAAGCAACAGTTGGCCTCAGTGAACCCCAGGCCCAACATAGCAGTAACCAGACTAGATTCACAGCTTGGCTTCACCTGGGAATCTCCAAGTCCAGCACAAGTAGCAGCCATCTCTGATTGCTTTAGAGATCAGACAGGGTGGCCTCAGGCAAAACACAGGTGGGGACTGACCTTGGCCTGAACCACCTGGGAAACACCAGGGCTAACACATCCAGTGGACAGCTTCAGACCACATCAGAGCATCACCATCCTGCCCCCTGCACAGCTGATCCTCCATGGAGGACGGAAGTTGGCAGTAAGTGGTCACAACCAATTCTTGCAGCTGACTGGCTTGGGTAATCCCTCCTATTGATCTGCCAACTAAAAGCAAAGCTCAACTATAAGAGGAGAGTGTACTCAGCCCACATGAAGGGCATTCCTCCTCGAGTACACAGGTTGGGTAATAGGGGAAGCTGGTGCCACTGGATTCTACAGGACAGCTATTACATCAGGTCACACTACCAAGATGTGGAGTCAAGGCAGTTCTACCTACTACATAGAAACAAACACAGGGAGGCTGCCAAAACAAGAAGAAAAAGAAACATGGCCTAAAAAAGAATAGAGTTAGAAACACGTCTTATAGGGATTCTCAGAGAACTTAGTAAGGACCACAGTAGCATAAAAAAGATCCAGTCAAAAATGAAGGATTCACTAATTGAAATAAAGAACAATTTACAGTGAAACAACAGTAGAGTGGAAGAAGCCGAGTCAAATCAACGATTTGGAACATAAGGAAGCAAAATAAACAACCAATCAGAACAACAAGAAGAAAAAAGAATCCAAAAAAATGAGGATAGCATAAGCAGCCTCTAGGACAACTTCAAGAGGTCCAACATTCACATTATAGGGGTGCCAGAAGAAGCAGAGCAAGAAATTGGAAATCTATTTTAAAAAATAATCAAAGAAAACTTCTTTACTTTGGTGAAAGAAATAGACATACAAGTCCAGGAAGCACAGAGAGTTCCAAACAGGATGGATGCAAAGGGTCCCACTCCAAGACACACATTATAATTAAAATGCCAAAGCTTAAAGATAAAGAGAAAATCTTAAATGCAACAAGAGAAAAGCAGTTAGTTACCTACAGGGAAGTTCCCATAAAACTGTCAGCTGATTTCTCAAAAGAAACTTTGCAGGCTAGAAGGGATTGGCAAGAAATATTCAAAGTCATGAAAAGCAGAGACCTACAGCCAAGATTGCTCTACCCGGCAAATCTATCGTTTAGAATCAAAGGGCAGATAAAGAGCTTTCCAGACAAGAAAAAGATAAAGGAGTTCGTCATTACTAAACCATTAGTATATGAAATGTTAAAGGGACTTATTTAAGAAAAAGAAGATCAAAGCTATGAACAATAAAATGGCAAAAAATACAAATATATCAACAATTGAATCTAAAAAAAAAAACTAAGGGAACAAGAAGAACAGAGACAGAATCATGGGTATGCAGAGCATTTTGATAGTTGTCAGATGGGAGAGAAGATTTGGCGGAATCGGATTAAGAAGTACAAATAGCCCCTGCTGGTGTAGCTCAGTGGATTGAGCATTGGCCTGCGAATCAGGGGGCCACCAGTTTGATTCCCCAGTCAGGGCACATACCTGAGTTTCAGGCGAGGTTCCCAGTAGGGGGCGTGTGAGAGGCAACCACACACTGATGTTTCTCTCCCTCTCTTTCTCCGTCTCTTCCCCTCTGTCTAAAAAATAAATAAATCAAATCTTAAAAAAAAAAAACCACAGGTTACAGAATAGGTATGGAGATGTAAAGTACATTATAGGAAATGGAGCGGCTGAAGAACTTATATGCATGACCCAGGGACATAAACAATGATGGGGGGATTGCCTGAGGGAGTGGGGAGGGGTGCTGGGTGGATGGGGGTCGCACGGGGAAAAATTGGGACAAGTTTAATAATACAATAAATAAAATATAATTTAAAAAATAGGATAAGTTGCTGTTTTTTCCAAATGCCTCACTTTTAACAAGAAAACAAAAAGCATTAAAAAAATAGGAAAATATAACCCATTGAAATAAACAAAATAAATTGATAGAAAAATCTCTGATGAAGCAGTCTCATGGGACTTGCTAGATAACTCTTTAAACAACTCTCTTAAACATACTTAAAAATCCTAAGTAAAATACAGACAAAAAACTAAAGGAAATAAAAAATATATGACCAAAATGAAATATCAAATAAGATATAGAAATTACAAAGAGGCATTAAACAAATTCTGAAGCTTAAAAAGATAATAAATGATGTAAAAATTCTCTGGAGATATTCCACTAAATATTTAAATAATAGTTAATGCCAACATTTTTCAAACTCTTCCAGAAAATTGAAAGTTGGGAATACTCCCTGATTCATTCTATAAGGTCCACATTATCCTAATATTTAAGCCAGACAAAAACATTATTCTTGCATCCCCTATGATTTTCCTTAGTATATGAGGTATGCCACAAATGATGGTCTGAACAATTCTTGCTGTATTCTTCGATTATTCCTTACGTAGAACTAAGCTGATAATTATCTTAGCAAAGTTGATATGTCTTAGTACAAGTTTCTATAACAGAGTACTATAAATTTGGTAGCTTATAAAGAATAAAAAACTTCTTTCTCACACTTATAGAGTTGGGAAGTGTAGGACCAGGGTGCCATGATGTCAGGTTCTGGTCAGGTACTCTTTCAGGGTTGCAGATTGCAAAAAGTTTACAAGAGCTTTCTCAAGGCCCCTTTGATAGGGGCACTAATTCCATTCATGAATGGTCTATGTGCATGGCTTCTTTATTTCCCAAAGGCAACCATCTCCTAATTCCATCACATAAGTGTTAGGATTTCAACATGTGAATTTCGAGGATGCACAAATATTCAGTCCATAACAATATTAATTTATTTTGTCAAATTCTTGGAATTGCAAAGGATAAAATAAGAACAATTCCAAAACACTATGAAACATTCAAAAGCAAATTTTTGCATTTTTATGTTAAGCAGGCGTACTATTTAGTTGAATGATCATTTGAAAAATATTAAATATTTACGACCACTTTACCTTCCACAGTGTGGGCCATATATTATTAATTCCATTGACCATCCAGTTATTCCTGTGCGTTATCTTCCTTGGGTACAGAAGAAATTAAATGCTTCTCCACATAAAGTAACATTTCCAAGATGTGAAAAAAACTGTATAAAAACTTTATTTATAGCTATTATGATGTACTGAATTAACAGACTTAAATCTATTTTAAACAATTTTTTGTTTATCATTGCATTATTTCAGCACCAGAGCCTCTCACAAGAAACCCCAGAACAAACACAACCAGTGACCAGCTTCAGAACACCTTCCAACCTCCTCTACAAATGACACACCTAAAGAGTAAACTTCTCAGGCACTAGATCCCCAGTAAAGCAAATCTTGCCTCATGGAGTCATCTCCTACACAAGAAGTCTTCCGCTATAGTCACAGCCAGCTCTCACAACCAAACAGCATGAAGGTTAATCATCGTCATTGGTGTGTCAACAGCAGTCAAGGCTCAAATACATTAGGAGGATGTACAAAAACCTCAGAAGGGACATATCCCGGTGCCCAGGGTTACCAAAGAGACTGTACCACTGGACCCCACAGTATACCTATTACATAAGGCCACTCTACCAAGACCAGGAAACAAAGCAACTCTACCTAATGCATGGAAACAAACACAGGGAGACAAAGTAAGGAGACAAAGCAATATGTCTCAGATAAAGAACAGAAAAAAAAACCTCTGGAAAAACAACGAAACAAAAGAGACAAGCAAACTACCAAATGCAGAGTTCAAAACACTAGTTATAAGGATGTTCAATGAACTCGGTAAGAACTTTAACAAAGAGATAAAAAACAAAAAAGGATGTAGAAAACATAAAAAAAAGAAAGTCAGAAATGAAGAATACAATAACTGCAATGAAGAATATACTAAGAGAATCAATAGCAGATGGGATGAAACAGAGGATCAAATCAGAGATTTGGAAGAAAACATAGCAGAAAATACCCAATAAAAACAGCAGAAAGAATCCCCCAAATGAGAATAGTTTAAGGGGCCTCTGGGACAACATCAAGTACACCAACATTCACATCATAGGGATACCAGAAGGAGAAGAGAGAGAAAGTGAATTGAAAGATATATTAAAAAATAGAGACAGAAAACTTCCTTAACATGGTGAAGGAAATAGGCATACAAGTCCAGGAAGTGCAGAGTCCCAAACAAAATGAACACAAAGAGGCCCACACCAAGACATATCATAATAAAAATACCAAAGGTTAAAGACAAAGACAGAATCTTAAAAGCAGCAAGAGAAAAGCAGAGAGTTAACTACAGGAAGTTCCCATAAGACTGCCAACTGATTTCTCAAAAGAAACTTTGCAGGCCAGAAGGGACTGGCACTAAATATTCAAAGTGATGAAAAGCAGGTACCTACAACCAAGATTGCTCTACTCAGCAAGGTTGTCACTTAGGCTCAAAGGACAGATTCATGAAATGGTAAAGAGACCTATTGAAGAAGAAGAAGAAAACAAAGGTAAAAAATATGAATAATAAAATGGCATAAATACAGACCTATCAACAATTACTTTAAATGTAAATGAATTAAGCACTCCAATCAAAAGAATAGGGTAGCTGAATGGATAAGAAAACAAAGCCCATACATATTGCCTACAAGAGACCTACTTCATATCAAAAGACACACATGGACCAAAAGTAAAGGGATTGAAAAAGATATTTTGTGCAAATGGAAATGAAAAAAGAAACTGGAATAGCAATACTTATAACACATGAAATAGACTTTAAAGCAAAGGTTATAATAAAAAACAAAGAAGGACCCAGGAATTCTACCTTTGGGTATTTATCTGAAGAAAACCAAACACTAATTCAAAAAGACACATGTATCCCTATGTTCAATGCAGTATTATTTATAATAGCCAAAATATGGAAGCAATCTAAGTGTCCATTGACAGGTGAATGGATAATGACTGTAATGGAATATTATTATTGAGTCACAAAAAAGAATGAAATCTTGCCATTTTCAACAACATGATGGACCTAAGGGTATTATGTGAAATAAGTCATACAGAGAAGACAAATACCATATCATTTCACTTTTATGTGGAATCTGAAAAACAAAATAAAAACAGGTGGGTAGGGGTTAGGGTAGTCAGGGGAAAAAAGGGAAGGGATTAATATTTGCAAATTGCCAATTATAAAAACAGTCACAGAGATATAAAGTACAGCATAGTGAATATAGTAAATAATATGTAATAACTATGTATGGTGTCACCTGGGTACTAGACTTACTGGGGTGATCACTTTGTAAGTTATATAAATGTCAAATCACTATGCTGTACACCTGAAACATTGATATAACATGTATGTTGATTATAATTGAAAAATAAAAATTAGTTTTAAAGACTTTTTGACATGCTATTTTATTTTATTTTATTTTTATTTTCATTGAAAATATTGGGGTGACACTGGTTAACAAAATTATACAGGTTTCTGGTGCACAATTCTACAACACATCTTCTGTACACTGTATTGTATCACCACCCCAAGTGAAGTCTCCATCCATTACTATCCCCCATATACCCTCCTCCACCTCCCCACCTCCTTTAAAATATTTTTTAAATAGATAATATAATTAACTCTACACCAAGTGAGTTTATTGAATCAGAAGTCTAAACCTGGCAACAGATAAAAGCCCAAGACAAGATGCGTTCACTCATGAATTCTACAAAATATTTATTTTTATTTTTTACGTATATTTTATTGATTATACATTACAGTTGTCCCATTTTTTTCTCCCCTTCATCCCCCTCCACCCAGTACCCCTACTCCCTCCAGCCTTCTCCCAACCCTTAGTTCATGTCCATGGGTCCTACATATAAGTTCTTTGGCTTCTCCATTTCCTATACTATTCTCAACCTCTCCCTGTCTATCCTGTACCTACCAATTATGCTTCTTATTCCCTGTACATTTTTCCCTATTATTCCCCTTCCCCACTGATAACCCTCCATGTAATCTCCATTTCTTTTATTCTGTTTCTGTTTTAGTCACTTACTTAGTTTGTTCTTGTTTTTGTTTTTTATGTTCAGTTGTTGATAGTTGTGAGTTTGTTGTCATTTCACTGTTCATAGTTTTGATCATCTTTTTCTTAAGTAAGTCCCTTTAACATTTCATATAAGGGCTTGGTGATGATGAATTCCTTTAACTTGACCTTATCTGGGAAGCTCTTTATCTGCTCTTCTATTCTAAATGAAAGCTTTGCTGGATAGAGTAATCTAGGTTGTAGGTCCCTGCTTTTCATGACTCTGAATAGTTCGTTCCAACTCCTTCTTGCCTGTAAGGTTTTTTTGAGAAATCATCTGATAGTCTTATGGTAACTCTCTCCTTTTCTCTTGCTGCTTTTAAGATTCTCTCCTTATCTTTAATCCAAGGGACTATCCTGTGAGACTGACAGTTTATCCCACCACAACCCCCACATGTTTTTACAGCCAGAGGTTCTGAGGCTTTATTTTCCTGCACTGGAACCCTGGGTTACACAGTCTGTCTTGTTCCCCAGTTGTTCCTTCCAGTTTATCTACCTGCAAATATGAGACCCCAGGTCTGCCAGCCAGCACCTCACCCAACCGATCCAAAAACCACTACCTTGCTGTGTGTTGTCTCTTCCCCCACTGCCCATCTTCATCCCCCCTACCAGTCTGGATGAATGTTTCTTCTTTAACTCCTTGATTGTCGACTTCCATACAGTTTGATTTTCTGGCAGTTCTGGTTGTTTTTTGTTTTTAAATTGGTTGTTATCCTTCTTTAAGTTGTGTAAGAAAGCAAAACGCATCTACCTATTCCTCCATCTTGGCCAGAAGCCACAAAATATTTAAAGAAAAATTAAAACCAACCTTTCTCAAATTCATCCAAAAAACTGAAGAGAAGAGATACTCACTAACTCATTCTCAGGGGCCAGCATTACCCTGATACCAAAGCCTAACAAAGATACTACATAGAAAAGAAAATTATAGACCAATGTCCCTTATGTTATGCCAAAATCCTCAACCACAACAAAAAAAGAAAAACAGAAAACAGAAATCAGCATAATATTAAGAGGATGATACATCATGACTAAGTTAGATTTATTCTTGGAATGAAAGGATATTTCAGCATACAAAAATCAGTTACTGTAATATATCACATTAATAGAATAATGGGGAAAAACATGTAATAAAATAATTTGACAAAACTCTACATCATTTCATAATTTTAAAAAGAATAACAAACTAGAAATAGAAGAACTCTTACTCAACATGACAAGGACTATGAATGAAAAACCCATACTTAGCATTATTCTTAGTGGTGAAGAACTGAAAGGTTATCTCCTGAGATCAGGAACGAGGTAAAGATGCCCACTTTCACCCCTTCAATTCAACACACTAACTAGAGCATTTAAGTAAGAAAAAGACAAAAAAAGGCATGCAAATTGGAAAATAAGTAAAACACTCTCTGCCTAAAGATGACATGATCCTTATACACAGAAATACATAAAGATTTCACAAAATAACTGTTAGAACTAATAAACAATTAAAATAGCAGAATACAGAATCAACATGTAAAAATTGGTGTATTTATATACACTAACAATAAACATTCATAAATGAAATGGAGAATACAATTCTATTAACAAGAACATCAAAAACAAAATACTTAGGAGTAAAGCTAAACAAGGAGACAGCTACAAAATATTTCTGAAATTAATTTTAAAACGCATAAATAAATAGAAGCACATACTATGTTAATGGACTGGAAGACTTCAAATTGTTAAGAGGTCAATACTACTCAAAGTGATCTACTGGTTTGATGCCATCCCTATCAAAATACCAAAGACTTTTTTTTTTTGCAGAAATAGAACAACAGAGATAAATGAGAACTAAGTTCTTCTTTTGTCCCTAAAAAAGAACAGAGTTGGAGGACTCTACTTCCTAATTTCAAAACTTTCTACAAAGCTTTGAAATTAGGTTAGTTATGGTAATCAAAACCATAAGTTGAAGTTAGTTATGGTAATCAAAACAGTGAGGTACTGGCATAAGAACAGTCATATACATCAATGGAAAATAATAGAGTCTAGAAATAAATCTTGTGTATTTGATCAAATGATTTTTGATCAGGGGCCGAGACCACTTAATGGGGAAAAGACAATCTTTTCAACAAGAGGTGTTGGGGAAATTGTATATCTACCTGCAAATAAAGGACTTGGGAGCTGACCTTACATGATATACAAAATTTAACTCAAAATGTATCAAAGACCTAAATGGAAGAGCTAAAAATAAAATTTCTGAGAAAAAAATTTAAAAAATTCTTTATATTGGAGGTAGCAATTATTTTTGTGGATATACCACCAAAAGCACAGGCAACAAAAGAAAACAGCTATATTGGACTTCATCAAAATTTAAATCATTTGTATACCAAAGGACACCACATAGAGAGTGAGAAGAAAATAAATGCAAATCATATACAAGATAGGCATTTTATATTAAGAATATATAAAATAGAAAATAATGTTTAGAAAAGATTTTCAGCATGATATGAAGAGACACCTCATTTTAAATAATAAATTACTTTGTAGAACAGTATTGCATGCACATAGACTGTTCTCCTGCATCATTCAACCCACAAAAATACCTTCAAAACCTCAGTAATGAAAAGCATTTCCCAAACTCCTTACCTTAATGAAAACACATGTAAAATCACTGACTCCAACCATCCTATAGCTCTGGACAGGTATTATGTGAAGAGAAACACAATGCCTGGTATTTGGGGAATGACACTAGGTTTTCATCTAATGACGAGGTGCCTCAATCATTGTGGGTGGAGACATGGCATTTATTAGTTTATTTCAAAAGTACCATAACTTCCATCAAGCCCTCAGATTTACCTGAGTAGAACAGATCTAGTCTGACTAGATTTTGAACACCAACAAATCACGTTTATAAACATGTGGTCCTATTTGCATTTTATATACTTTAAGAGTTATCTAATGAGCTCCTTGATGCCCAAACTATGTTCACTTGTTTAAAAATCTAAAAAGTGATATAAACTTCTGATTACAAAATAAAATGAACTTAGAATACCATAAATTCATCATAAAAATATAAAATTTTGTACACAAACATGTTATCAACATGTCCTTCCTGGGATTGTGAAATTCTATTGCTGTGTGTGTGTGTGTGTGTGTTTCCCCAGTCTCTAAGATAATAATTACAATTACAAATTAAAACATTCAGATAACTAGTAACAATTCTTCAATTGCCCAGGGAAGTTAAAAGAAAATAAGAAATTGGTATAAAGTGATAAAGTCTAATTACCTACCACAGTTAAGATCCAATCCAGTATCTTCCTAAAACTTAGGAAGTAACTTTGTGTTTTCTTAATCTTTGTCTGGATCTTAGCAGAAGTTGCCTCTAATCTAAAATTCTGGTCCTCTGCAATAATGAATGAAAAAGTCTGTGTAAACTTTATAAACATTGTTATACAAAGAAAAAGTGTTGTTTGGGGGATTTTAAAACTCTTCTCATGACTTGAATTAAACATCAGTTTTTTCTTTTATCAACAAATTTTAAATCCATCAATCACAATACTTTAGACAGTACAGGGTACTACAGAAATCATTTTCATAGTCTTTTAGTACTTTAAGGAAGAAATAGAAATAGGTTTTGGGGTAGTTTGGGGGAAAAAACAGCCAGTGTTAACAGTACAATCTCTATTTTTCTTTTTTCTTTTTCTTTTACCTATATATTTTTTATTTTTATTTTACCTATATTATCTATAATGACTATGACATACCTTTACATAAGAAAACTACATTACAAATTACAAATATTTAAGTAAGCATAAAAATAGTTATGGGGGGGAAAGGAAGAAGAGGTAAATTCAAATTTTAAAACAAGCAAGGAGTAGAAGAATATTGGGATCACAAAAGGAAATGGATGTGAAGAAAAGAGGTTCAGAGAGTGAACTGAGCTGAGAGAAAATTCTTTGAAAGCTGTTGCAGAAAGAGGTGGAGCTAGGACCATTGACTCAGAGCTGAGTGAAGAGCCCAAGGGCTATAAACCTGGAGTAAGGGAGGGTGAGTAGTCTGAAACCCAGGATAAGTACACAACCAAAAACAGTGGGTGATAGCAGCTGCCATCCCTAAAGACTGAAAACCACCTGAGCAAGGGAGACGAGGCTGGGGATGTCAAACCTTTTTCTGTCTCACCTGAGAGGAGTCTGGCTGATGTTGAGCAAACTCTCTAGAGAAAGGAGAGCCCAGTATGTACACAATGAAAAGGTAAAGTTATGTGATATTGGATGCCTAAAGTTATGTGACTTTGAATGCCTAGATACCATGATGATGTGTGAGAAAAGCCAGAAGCAGATCTCCAACATCTAGGAAGAACTGCTGCCGAGATGTGGAGCCCATTCAGGTGAGAACTGCCATCACTGCTGCTCTGCATCTCCCATTGGTTGCCATCTGGCTACCAGCTAATTAGAACTGCAGCCTACATGGCCTGGCTGGAAACTACATTGGTTGCCCACACTCAGCTCCATTCTGCTGATGCAAACATAAGTAATTTATCAAAACAGTGCCAGGGAAAGTCAAAAGTACTACTGTGCAAGCATGAAGACAGTCATGGGATGAGTCCACGAAGCGGCTGAGTGAAAGAAATAGAACCTTGGTAATATTGTAGTGCTTCAACTGCCCACTCTAAGCTAAGTTGTTTAGATATTATGGACACCTGCTGATTCCGTTTCATGGTTAATTACATTGAAGCAATGGATAACATTTAGTCTGTGCAAAACTTTTCTGATTCTCTTTGACATGAATATTTTTTCATCCTTCCCACCCTTCTTTTTTTAACTTAACAGAAATCAAGACATTCTTCATCAACAAACATGCAGAAACCTTAACTACAATGTCATAAAACATTCCTAATTTGCCACAGGAGCTGAAGACAATGCTATCTGAGAAGTAGTCACCTTTGAGAGAGGCACTACTTTTCCAACAAAAGGAAAAGGAAGTTATCAATATTATTAACTTATCTTGTAACAACAACAAAACCCGTTTCTTAAAATATGCATATTATAGAGTAAATGTTGACTTCTCACCTATTTTCATGTATATTCTCAATGATGCCCTTATCTACCAATGTTCAAATCAGTCACCACTGATTATTAGAGCATGAGAAATTATTGGTGTTTACATTTTTCCTTTGTTCTGTAGCAATATAGTCTTCCTCTCAAAAATTAATTATTTTCTGCTAAAAATACCTGTTTCTCTTTTTTATGAATGTTATCATATATCAAGTGCCTTTAATCTTCTTAACCTTATAATGATTATAAAAAGCTTTATTATTTAACCAACATGACTCATTTTATACACACTTAACACCAGCTACATACAAAAGAAATAAAATTTTTACTGATCTTGCCAATTAAATGTGAACATTTAATAACAAACCTTGAAATTTTCTATATGAGTCAAAAGAGGGTTGTTTTTTTTTTTGTCCTGTTGAAATAATGTTTGAAAATAGTCAGATTCAACACCAAATAAATACATTTGGATTTCTGTGCCCAAATAAACTCAAGCTGTTTTTCAAATCAGGATACTTTCATGCTTCTAAAAGGTTCAAGTATTTTTAAGTGACATAAATGGTCATAGAGATAACTGAATAAATTACTCAATATTTTATCTTAGAAAAGAAGTAGATTGGTAAAGGAACTGATTTGGGTTCACCATTTTAGAATTTACAGTACATATATGTTAGCAAAATAAATCATGAAACTATATACACATTTGTTAGAATGGTAAACCAGCATGGTATCATGTTAGTATTTATTTAATCAGTTTCTTCAACCTATATATCCATATGTTTTTAGCCAGCATTTGTAGAGAAAGTGCACTTATAACAAGTGAATCTCTTCCATCAAATGTCTGTCAACATAACTACAGGAGATGAAGGCAACGATTCCTATATTCTAAATCCCCAGACACGACTAATCATAGCAAAGCCTCTAAGGTTTATCTGTCTCCCAGAGGCCACTTTAAAGACCTTCTTCTGGACCTGGCTGGTGTGGCTCAGTGGACTGAATGCCAGCCTGCAAACTGAAATGTCGCTGGTTCGATTCTCACTTAGGGTACATGCCTGGGTTGCAGGCCCAGTCGCCATTTGGGGGCATGAGAGAGTCAACTGTTCAATGTCTCTCCCTCTTTTTCTCCCTCCCTTCCCATCTCTTTAAAAACAAATAAATAAAATCTTTAAAAACAAACAAAAACCTCATTAAGGAAGCAGGGACCAATAGAATATAACTCTTCAGGGGGAAAGTCAACATTTTTCAAGGGCAACATTTTCATCATGGAAACTTTTTTCCTGCTTTTTACACTTCCATTTGCATCTCGTTTAGTTCCCATTTCATTGTTCATTGTCAATTCTCCGAGGTCCCACCCCAACCCCCTAGTTCTCAAGTCATACTTAACTGATAACACTGAGGTCTTTTACCACCAACTTGTGATTCAGTTCCTTTCATCTTCCATTTCATACTACTACTCATAGCTTAACTCTTCCTCAGTTTTAGATGGAAAAGTTTTGCTCAAAAATGTAACATCTCACCTACCTGTGTGAGCTATGACCCATAGCTTTCTTAGTTCTAAAGGAATGTGTCTATGTGTAACAGGTATGAATTTTTAATCACAGTCTCTGGTTTGCAAAAATACCCAACTTTTTCATTTTTTAAAGTATATTTTATTGAATATGCTATTGCAGTTCACCCATTTTTCTGCTCCAAATCGCTGATTTGAATCTGTTTCCTTCCCTTCACTGCTGGTTCCTTGTATGTTTTTCTTTATTTCACTTTGTATAGCCTTCACTTCTTCCTTTATTTTGCAGCTGTATTCAATCATTTCTGTGAGCATCCTGATTACCAATGTTTTGAACTCTGCATCTGTTAGGTTGGCTATCTCCTTGTGGCTTAGTTCTTTTCTTGGAGTTATGATCTGTTCTTCCATTTGGGCCACATTTCTTTGCCTTGGTGCATCTTTTACATTGTAAAGGGTGGAGCCTTAGGTATTCGCCAGGGCAGGGCTAACCTCTTCACTGCATTGTGACACTGTTTGTGGGTAAGGGGTCAGAGAGGGAACAATGGTACTTGCTTGGCTGTCTCCCTGCTTTCAGTCACTTCCCCTGCTACCCACAAGTGAACTGTGCCCTTCTGGGCTGATTCCCAGGTGGGTGGGTTTGTATATGTTCTAGGACCCTGTGGGTCCATCCAACAGACTCTCCTGTAAGAGTGGGGGTTTATTCCACTGCTGCAATCCTCACAGGTTTTTACAACCAGAGGTTTTGAGGCCTTATTTCCCCATGCTGGAACCCTGGGTTGCAGGGTCTGTCTCACTCCCCTGTTTTTACTCCCAGTTTATCTGCACACGAATGTGGGATTGCCTGATTCATCAGCCACCACCTCGCCTGCCCGGTCAACCAGCCACTATCTTGCCATGTATCCTCTCCTTCCCTGTTGCCGATCTCTGCCCCTCCTACCAGACTGGATGGATGTTTGTTCTTTAACTCCTTGGTTGTCAGACTTCCATACGGTTCAATATTCTGGCAGTTCTGGTTGTTTCTTGATTTTAAATTGGTTGTTGTCCTTCTTTTTGTTGTGTGAGGAAGCGAAGCATATCCACCTACACCTCCACCTTGGCTGGAAGTTGCCCCTACTTCTTCATTTTTAACAAATTGATATAAATCCAAGTTCTGTCAGTTAGTTGGGAATTTAACATCAGAAATTATTCTAATGGGGCTACCTTAACCTGTGCTGATACCCCAAATCAACAAAGCATTAGGTCCCCTGGACCCATAGTTTTCATTGACTCCCACCGTGATACCTACTACCCTAACTTGCAACATCCCCTCAGTTTATATGCTTACCTGTCTTGCTCTGGGTCAGAAGAACTTTGCAAAGCATGCTTTTTTCTCTTCTCAGGATTTTATTTTCTAGGCGTACCACACAGACATCCCTTCTGAGGTCTTTGCCTCTCCACAGCACTGCCACTTAGCAGTTACTATACATCAGGAACCCATTGTTTTAGTACTGAAGGTCTTTGACCTCTTTTTAGTAAAAAGAAAATATCTGTTTATCTATATCTCTATATTTCTCTTGTCCATTGGGTACATTTGCATAATTTGTGGCTGACTCACATATTTACAGATCATGGGAGGAGAAACTTTAAGAAGCTTCCATTTTCTGCCCTATGAAAGTACATCAGGTAGGGAAACACTAAGGTTCTGGATACTTGATTTGATTTGTGGGAAGGCAGGAGGCGAGGCCAAATGGAAACACACAGGGAATAAAACTGTCTTAATTATCTTGCTAAACACTCTGACCTCGCCCATTGTCAACTTCTCCTTCTGCATGGGAATCTTCCTCTATTTCTAATATTTTTAATAAACAATGAAAATTGTCTTTACATAAAACCCTCCTCTGTCTAATCAATAGAACTGTTCCTAGTCTTCAACTCATATTCCCTTTGGGATCTACTATAAACTCTTCCCTACCTGTTAGATTCTACACCGTATTCCAATCCCAAAATTTGATCTTAATTTACTTCTCTTTTACTACTTCTTGATATTTGACTCTATTGATGACCCTCTCTTTTTAAAGTTCTCTTCCCTTTTTGCATTTCTGAAAAGACATCATTCTACTTACATCTTCTCTAACTCATTTCTTTTTCTCCTTCTTTAACTCTTTTCTCACTTCTTTCCACATTAAATTCCCTTTCTGTTTCTGTCTTCAAACTGGGTACATTGCCCATCAGTCAAAGAGTTGATTAATTTTATTGCTTTACCTCACAACTCTTCACTGTTGAATTCCAAATATGGATCTCCTTGTGGGTTATCTCAGCATACTTTCAGACCCATATGTCTATTTGTTTTATTAGACATTCCTCTTGATTGTTTTACAGTAATCTGAAGTTCATCATGTCTAAAGCTTTACTGTGGAATTAAATTACCCTCATGACTTCCCTCAATGTCATCAGCATTTTCAGTTTTTAAAATTTAAGGCTCTGGGCTTTTTAAATTGCTCTCACTCTCCCATCTCCAGCTTATATGCAGTGAGTCACCAAATCCTACGATGCTTCCTTCAAAAATCACTTTTACCAGTCCTATTTGTTTATTCCCGCTCCTTCTGTCCTATCAGTAATGTGGACTTCTACTTAGTTTCTCTACTTTCAATTCTTCTCCCTTCTCTTTTGTAAACATTAAAGTAAAATTGTTTACCTTAAGCATCAATTTCATCTTCTCTGTATCTTATCCACAAATTATTTTATAACTGCCTACTTTTCATAGGATAAAAAGAATAAAACTCAAACCCACTCTAACTTTTAAAGCCCTGTTTATTCTCTAGTCATACTTTGTTTTCTACTAATCCCTAACACAACTGTTATCTGAGTTATTTTCCCTAGAATATGCCTTGGTCACTTTCTTGCATACCTTTGTGCCTGCCATCTTCTAACTTTTCTTCTTCCTGGAATACCAGCCCTCTTTTCTACCTCTCTGTCCATTGAAGCCCAGTTAAGTTCTGTCTCCCAAACCCACGATTTTCAACCTTTTTCATCTCATGGCCTACATAAACTAATTACTAAAATTCTTGGGGACTTCTGGCCAAGATGGAGGCATAGGTAGATATACTTTGTCTCTTTGCACAACCAAAAGAAGGACAACAACAAATTTAAAAACAAAAAATAACCAAGAACTGCTGGAAAATCGAACTGTATGGAAGTCCAACAACCAAGAAGTTAAAGAAGGAACATTCATCCAGAGTAGTAGTAGGGGTAGAGATGGGCAGCCAGGGTAGAGAGCACACGTGGCAAGACTACAACTGGCAGACTAGGTGTTCACACATTTGTGTATGGATAAACTTGGAGGAACAACTGGAGAATGAGAGAGACAGTGTAACCCAGGGTTCTGGCACAGGAAAAGCAAGCCTCTACTGGTAATACCTATACGGCAGCAGGAGAAACTGCCAATCTCAAAGGAGAGTTTGTTTGAGAGATCTACAGAGTCCTAGAGTGCACACAAACCCACCCACCTAGGAATCAGCACCAGAAGGTCCCAATTTGCTTGTGGGTAGCAGGGGAAGTGACTGAGAACTGGCCAAGAGCCAAGCAAGTGGCATTATTGCCTCTCAGACCCCTCCCCCACATACAGCACCACAAGGCAGTGATGTGGGTTGCCCCACCCTGACAAATACCTAAGGCTCCACTCCTCACAATGTAATAGGTGCGGAGACCAAAAAATGTGGCCCAAATAAAAGATCAAAGCTTCAAAAATAGCACTAAGCAATGAAGAGATAGCCAACCTAACGGAAGCTGAGTTCAAATCATTGGTAATCTGGATGCTCAGAGAAATGGTTGAGTATGGTCACAAAAGGGAGGAAAAAGTGAAGGCTATGAAAAGTGAAATAAAGTAAAATATACAGGAAATGGAAACTGGGACTCAAATCAATGATTTGGAGCAGAAAGAAGAAATAAACATTCAACCAGAACAGAATGAAGAAACAAGACTTCAAAAAAATGAGGAGAGGCTCAGAAACCCCTGAAACAACTTTAAACATTCCAACATCTGAATCACAGGGTGCCAGAAGGAAAAGAGGAAGAGCAAGAAATTGAAAACTTATTTGAACAAGTAATGAAGGAAAACTTCCCCAATCTGGCGAAGGAAATAGACATGCAAGTCCAGGAAGCTCAGAGAGTCTCAAACAAGTTGGACCCAAAGAGGAACACACCAAGACACATCACAATTAAATTACACAAGATTAACGGTGAGGAGAGAATCTTAAAAGCTGCAAGAGTAAAGGAGACAGCTACTTATAAAGGAGTTCCCATAAGACTATCAGCTGATTTCTCAAAAAAAATACCTTACAGACAAGAATGGGCTGGAAAGAAGTATTCAAAGTCATGAAAACAGGGACCTACGTCCAAGATTACTCTATCAAGCAAAGCTATCATTTAGAATGGAAGGGCAGATAAAGTGCTTCTCAGGTAAGTTAAAGCTAAAGGAGTTCATCATCACCACACCCTTATTACATGAAATGTTAAAGGGACTTACTTAAGAAAAAGAAGATCAAAACTATGAACAGTAAACTGATATCAAAGTCACAACTATCAACAACTGAACCTAAAAACAAAACAAAAACAAAAACTAAGCAAACAACTAGAACAGGAACAGAATCACAGAAATGGAGGTCACACGGAGGGTTATCAGTAGGGAGAGAGTGGGGGGAGAATGAGGGAAAAGGCACAGGGAATAAGAAGAATAATTGGTAGGTACATAATAGACAGGGGGAGATTAAGAATAGCATAGGAAATGAAGAAGCCAAGGAACTTATATGTGTGACCCATGGGCAGTGGGGAAAGGCTGGAGAGGATGGGGGTGCAGGGCAGAGAGGGATAAATGGGAGAAAAATATTGGGACAACTGTAATAGCATAATCATTAAAATATACTTTAAAAAAGAATAATATAGGAAATGGGGAAGCCAAAGAAGTTATATGTACAACCCATGGACATGAACTAAGAGGTGGCAGGATGCTGGAGGGAAGGCGGGTACTCAGAGGAGGGGGAGAAAGAGAGGAAAAAAATGGGCCAACTGTAATAGCATAATCAATAAAAACAAGGATTAAACCATGGGAATCCCAGTTCCTATATCAAGATGTCAACACAAAACGCTAAAAATAACTTGAGAAACAAATATCCTAGTATAATTCCTAACAATGCCAAGTTTTATCTTTCATAAATGAAATCCTCATTTATAAACACATGTGGTTTATTGGTCAGCTCCCATTTATGAAAATATCCTAGAATAAGGTATCTAAGGATGGGAAACTAATAAATGAGTCAGCCAGGAGTTTATTCAGTAATAACAGTAACTTACTCATTCAAAATAAATCATTTCACTAATAATTTATTCAATTCACTAAGTTCATTAATTCTTGCTAGTAAACACAGTAAGTAGTATTAGTAGTTATAATGTGTTCATTCATTCATTAAATGTTTATTAAGGGTCTATTTAGCAGACGTTGTCCTAGGCTTAGATAATAAATATTTTTTAAAAAATAGTTCCACTCCTTGCCCTGGTCAGGTAGCTCAGTTGGTTAGAGTGTCATCCCAACACACCAACATTGCAGGTTCAATCCCTGGTCAGGGCACATGAAAGAATCAACCAATGAATGCATCAACAAATGGAAAATATATTAATGTCTATCTGTCTCTCTCTAAAATCAATAAATAAAAGAGAAATTTTTAAATCATTCCACTCCTTAATGAGCTTACAACTAAAAGAGAAGAAATGATTACATGATTTTTTCAAAATTCACCATAGTGCAAACAAAAGAACTATAATTATGACAAGTATAAAATAAGGTATAAAGGAACATATAGCCAGTTCTTAGGAAGCTTATTCATTTATTCTTTCATTCATTCACCAAATATCATATGATTGTTGATATTAATATTTCTTTTACTATTTGTTATTAATATTGTTCATTATCATTATTAACATTAAATCATTACTGAGAACCAACTATGTGCCAGGCACTGTTAAAGACAGGTGATATCAAGGTAAACATAAAATCAGCCCTGGCTGGTGTGGCTCAATGGACTGAGCGTCGGCCTGCAAACCAAAGGGTCGCCGGTTCAATTCCCAGCCAGGGCACATCCCTAAATTTCAGGCCAGGTCCCAATGAGGGGGGCGCAAGGGGCAACCACACACTGATGTTTCTCTCCCTCTGTTTCTCCTTCCCTTCCCCTCTCCCTAAGAACAAATAAATAAATAAAATATTTAAAAAAAAATAAAATCACTACCCACATGGAGTTCACACTCTGGTAGGAGTAGGCAAAGAGTAAACATACAGAGAAGTGAAATATATAGTATATCAGTTTGTAATGAATGGTATAAAGAAATACAAAGAACAAGGGTATAGAAAGTGCAGAGATTGAGAGTATAAATCAAATTTGCTAGTTTCTAACACATATTACTTGGGAGGGTTTTTTTAAACCTTCTCAGTATAACAAATATTTTCCCTTCTCACAGGGTTTCACTGATAAAGTTCTGACTAGGACTCATGGCCCACTGTAGTTTGGACATTAGTTGTTTTTCAAGGAAGGCAATGAAATTGTGGCAATCAAATTACATCAACCTTGAAAAAAAATCTGACTGCCAGTTAATTTAACAGCACTCATGGATGCCACTGGGACTCAGGGCAAAGCTGGGGGAACAGAAAATGGAGAAAAAGACACAGAGCCAGGGGGCAGGAAAAAAAATGTAAAGGGAGATTATCACTGACAACTGCATGCACCTGTCTGAGGTTTTGGCATCCTTAAATCTATTCTCCTGAGACAGCTCCTGGCTGCCCCCTTGTGGCTGGTAGTACCTCCTTCTTAGCCAACACACATAAAATTTTATTTAAAGTGACAAAGCGACCTGTAGGGGTTGCGCTGCACTTCTCTGTCCCTTCCCTCCTAACTTAGCAAAATTCTGTTATTCTTAGACGGCAAATCCTCTACAGGTCCCTATCACAGGCTAGTCACAATTTGGCAACAGACAATCCTTTATAATCTGTAACGTTATCACCCCCAGGAACTCTAGGCTACTTTCTCCCTGTGGAACTGGTAGAAATTTTCTGAGGAAACTATGAATCTGACTTTAATATACACATATGCATACTCTAGCACGCACGTTTCAACATATTTCATTGCCATCTACGCGGCACGCCCTGAGGCACAAGGGGAAGCGAGAGCAGACACAGGCACTGCACTGCCTTCATGAATCTGGGGGATTTAGGGGAAGAAGTTACCGACCAAGCACACAAATGTGAACAAACCTACCGAGACAAATACCAAGAAGAAAATGAGAGATTTCTCTGACGAAATGACGCCCCATTAACAACCAAGCAAAAAGAGGTACATTTCAAGCAACATTTTTAAAGGTTATTTTGGTTAACTAGGGCCCCATGTTTCATTTGATCAATCTCCCAAGTGTGGAAGGCAAGAAAAATGAAAGCAATTATGCTACTTACGACCGTCTGCGAACCCGGGCGAGGGAGGGAGCCCAGGCGCGGCCACGACCTCGCACCACCTGCTCTTGGCGTACTCACGAGGTCCGCACGCACTCAGAAGACCGATGGGCGAGCTGGCGCGCGTGCCGGCGCGGGCAGGGTGGGGTGGCAGACCTCCGCGGGGGCCTCCGCGGGGGCGTGCGGCCGTTAGCGAGCGCGGCAGACCGGGCTTGGGGGCTCAGGGATGCCGCGGCTCCTCTGCCTCCCTCTGCTTTGGCTCTGGCTCCTTGCGCTTCAGTTATCCCATGAGCAAAGCTCCAGAAGCAGAGCCAGGAAGCTGTGCGGCAGGCACCTGCTGGAAAGAATAGTAAAACTCTGTGGCGATGCCGACTGGAGCCACTTCGAGGAGAACAGCCCTTTAAAAGCACAGCTGATGCCCCAGGCTTCGAAGAAAGTTGAAAGCTTCATCCCTGGCCGGTTGAAAAACTCCCAAACCACTTTCCCGGTCTGGGGGAGCGGCACGAACGCAGGTAAAAATCTAAACCAGAAGCGTGTTTATAGCTCTGTATATTTCCTGTCCCAGAATCTGCGCTGCCAGACGGTGAGCCTCCCCAAGAAATGGAATTTGTGTATAGTATTCAGGAAAAAAAATTATAAACAAGGATACTGTGGATATACAAAACCTCTAAGAAACTTTTTTTTTAATTTTGAGGAAATAAATGTACATATGTAAGTCTGCACATTTAATGTAAGAATGCTGCTTCTCCCTAGCTTTCCCTGTCTACAGTATCCTTGTAACCTGGCAAACTCCATTTGTCATTCAAAGGCTAACTTAAGGATCCATTTCCCTGTGAAGTCCTCATTGACCCTTCGGTAGCAACTCCCTTAACCACAGTTCGATTTGGCTGTCATCCGGACTGGCTACGTAATTGGCCCAACCGAGTGCAAGATGAAAATGCAGGGCCCCTTGTTCAAAAAGCAGAAAAGGACCATTAAGGTTATTGAAATATAAAGCTTGTTTTTCCTCTTTCTTGTGTGAATCTCCTCTTCTCACACATGGCCCATTGTCCCATCAGACTTCACTTATAAGTTCAAAGATAAAATTATTGAGAATTTCAAAACTGCAACAATAGAACATTAAACAAAATTCAGGGTCCTTCTAGGCACCAGGTCTGCGCAACTAACTACACAAGCTTTATTCCCTTAACTACAGCCTCCTATATACCATACCGTAGTATAGGGACTATCTTATGCATGTTTTTATCTGAAATGCCTAGCAGAGGGCCCAGCATATTGTATGTGCTTAATATATATTGAATTTAAGCAGTCTTTAGGAAGAATATTCTTTTTTTTTTTTAATCTTCACCCTAGGACATGCTTCTGTGTCCTTTTCTTGACAAAGCCTGCTAGGGAGACTATTTCCTTACTTTAAAAAAAGAAAGTCAACTTTAAAACTCAGGGCTGATTAATTACCCCTTTGTTTCAGATATCATTCCCTGATATCTGTTCAGATTACACTTCCCTGGGGGAATGTGTAATTAGTCCAGTGAGGAGAGAACTGCAATCAAACATGATTTGAGGGAAATAAAAATATATCTGACAATATTTCAGAAATGTACCCATTCAACATGTTACTATGGGAATTATGTAAAGGATATTTTGCTGAAGTAAAAATATCATGTGGCAATAAAACCATAGTTTTAAACTATATGGAAGAAGGAAATAGGGATTTAGGTTGTCAATATGAATTTGCATTAAAATTTTTTAAATGTTTATAAGGGAAGATAATATTTAATCTGATCTGTTAATTTCCAGTTAATAATTAGAAGTTGTAGAGAGATATAGGTGTATGTTTCCAATATAGAATTTCAATATAGAATATATAATTGTGACATTTCTTTTACATAATGTAGCTGCAAAGTTGGTTAACTTTCATTTAGCTTGTACAAAAAAGATACATTTCTGTGTTAGGTCAACTCAGTTATTAGCAATTTTTTTATTTTAAAATTACAGTTGATATACAATTACTTTTAGCTGTACAACCCTGTGATTAGACATTAATATAACTTATGAAGTGATCACCTCAATAAATCTAGTACCCTTCACCTCAATAAATCTAGTACCCACCTGTAATATATAATTATTACAATATTATTGACTATATTTCATATGCTGTACTTTACATCCCCATGACTGTTCCGTAGCAACCAATTGGTACTTCTTAATCCTGTCACCTTCTTCACCCATCCCCCCAACCCCTGTCCCATCTGGCAGCTGTCCGAATGTTCTTTCTATGAGTCTGTTTCTGTTCTACTCATTCATTTTGTTTTCTAGATTCCACATGTAAGTGAATTCATCTAGCGTTTTAATCTTCTGATGATCTATTTGCATCTGACACAGGAAAATATTGTTTGGTACACTGATATTCAAAAATGCTTTTTTTTTTTCAGAGCTACTCATACATATCTTGAATCTGAAACTCTGTACCCTGAAGGTATGGTCCATGTCTCCAAGACCTACCCCAAAATGTGGCTTCATGAAGCTGACACCATATTTCTAAATTCTGGCTGAGTATAGGGCTTCCCGGCTCTTAGTGCCAGGTGAAACCATCAATGTTTCATCACCACCTTTTCATAATTTGTAACACCTGTTCCAGTTAGATTGGCCATATTCCCCTATTTTTGGTTTTCATTCACCTATTCTTGGTTTTTGTTTGTTTTTTTAGTTATCATTTTTAAAACCGGACCTTATAAGACCCCTCTCTATATAACAATTTAACAAAATTTGAGTGTCCATTATGTGCTAGGTATTTTTCTTGGTATGAGGGATATAAAAGTGAATGGTTTCACTCAGGAGGCAGTAAAGGCTCTTGTACTCATGAAGCTAGCAGAATAGAGTAGATAATAAAAATAAGTAAATTATTCAGCATGTATACATGCTACAATGTAAACAGACTTTGAAAACATTATGCTAAGTGAAAGAAACCTGACACAAAATGTCATATAGTGTGATTTCATTTTCATAATAGGAAAAATCCATAGAAATAGAAAGTAGATTAGTGGTTTTCAGGAACTGAGGGATGAGGGAAAAGGGAGAGACGCTGATAGGTATGGGGTTTCTTTTGGGAATGATAGAGATGTTCTGGAATTACACAGTGGTGATGGTTGCACTATCTTGTGAATAAACTTTAAAAATCACCAAATTGTATATTTTAAAATACTGGACTTTACGGCATGTGAATAATATCTCAAAAATGCTTTTTGCATAAAAATGTGCAAAGGTTTCTAAGCCTTTTTATAGGTAAACACTGACTACAAGCATTTTGGTTAAAAAATCTATGTTGCTTTTGAATAATTAACTGACTTTAGTATTCCAGTATTGTGATTAAATTTTCAGCTAAAGGAAGATTTTAATAAAGTAGAATTTTTCTCATCTCTCAACAGTCTCTACTTATGCCTCTCAAGAAGAATCAATAAACAATGTGGAGATGCAGTCACCTCCTGAGTATCAATATAAAAAGGCCTACTTGCTACCTAATAAGACAAGAGAATTTGCCTCATCACAAGATATCGATTCGTATGTTCATGAGATTATAGAATATCAGAAGAAAAACACAAACAAAATTAAAACCTTAAGGAAATTGATTAGAGGGAATCATCCCCATAGAATACGCAGAGGATACTCAGAAAAGTGTTGTCTTAAAGGATGTACACAAGAAGAACTTATTATTGCATGCCTTCCATATATTGATTATAAAAACTTACAGAAACAAGAAGCATTGTGACTGAAATATACTAACCATCATAGGAATTATACTAACTTAATAAAAGCTTAATATGTCTATTTTACTATTTATATATTTAACTTTGGTAATTGTCCTTGTAGGTTCTCTGCTGTGAACACCTGAATGTACTTGCAAGCACTTGGCAATACTTTATGCTGATAATAGGAATTTTAGTATTGTACTTCTTGACCCCTATTTTTCACAATTTTTATATTTGAAGATGTTACTAGAGATGGCAAGATTGATGTAGACATCTAAGAATTACTTCTTCTTCCTTGTCATTTTGGTTGGAATTCCCTTAAGCAATATTTAAATGGATTATGGAATGTTCTGCATTCCATCTGCATGACAGATGATGCCCATGATTTTCAGGCTCACTCCAGTATGCCAATACATCTGTACCATCA
The DNA here is from genome assembly GCA_004026545.1 of Mormoops blainvillei. NCBI lineage: Eukaryota > Metazoa > Chordata > Mammalia > Chiroptera > Mormoopidae > Mormoops > Mormoops blainvillei. The sequence goes on from PVJD01004905.1 coordinate 55,332, forward strand.
ACTTAAAAATAACCAACTACCACTCTTGTAATAGTAGGTACACTTTTAATTCCTTGAGTTTTATTATAGTTACTGGTCAGACATCTTTTCAGTTTCTATTGAGAACTTAAAATGAGTTTAATTAATCTCTTTTGATTATGAAATCTCTCCAAGATATTCTATCTTTGCTTGGAATGTACTAATACAGTTAATGTGACACTATATTCTGGCTTGGTTTCTGTTTTCTTGGGTGGGCTCGAATGATAAGCCCCTGACAATGATTCAGAAAGTAGTTTTGAATGGGTTTAGGGTGAGGATGGTAAATGAGTTTCATCTTAAATGGAAACTCCAAATGATTGCTTGTTTGCAGTTCATTCAATTTTTAAGTAAACATAAAAGACACATTTTTCATTTTCACCAGTAACTTTATTGAAGAACGTAGTCACTGTTTTGTTCCACTATCTTCTGCCATCTTTCAGGCAACTTCATAATTCGATCTTCCCAAAACTTTTTATCTTTTGAGTAAAAAATAGTTCCAGGTGATTTTTGTAGTCTTCCAGGGAATTGAAATTATTTTCCGTTAGGAGAATTTTGTAAAGACCGAAATAAATGGAAATCCAAAGATGCAATGTCTGGTGAATACGGTGGATGAATCAGAATGTCCCAGCCAAGCTGTGACAGTTTTTGCCTGGTCATCAAAGAAACATGTGGTCTTATGTTATCCTGATGGAAGATTATGCATTTTCTATTGACTAATTCCAGATGCTTTTCATTAAGTGCTGCTTTCAGTTGGTCTAATTGGGAGAACTATTTGTTGGATTAATCATTTGATTTTCCAGAAGGAGCTCATAATAGAGGACTCCCTTTCAACCCTACCATATATACAACATCACCTTCTTTGGATGAAGACCGGCCATTGGTGTGGTTGGTGGTGGTTCATTTCACTTGCCCCACGATCTCTACTATTCCACGTTATCGTAAAGTACCCGCTTTTCATCGCCCATAACAATTTGTTTTAAAAACAGATTTTCATTACGTTTAAGTAGAAAATTGCATGCAGAAATGCAGTCAAGAAGGTTTTTTTCTCTTATGTGGAACCCAAACATCAAAGCAATTAACATAATGAAGCTAGTACAAATGATTTTCAATGCTTGATTTGGATATTTTGAGTATGTTGGCTACCTCCTACATAGTATAATGTTGATTGTTCTCAATGTCTCAGTTTAATCGCTATCAACTTCAACTGGTCTACCTGACCATGGAGCAATGCTCAGTGAGAAATCTCCAGCATGAAATTTCACAAATCACTTTTGACACATTCAATTAGTCACAGCACCTTCTCCATACACTGCAAAATTTTTTCGTGTGTGTTGCAGTTGCATTTTTACCTTTCTTGAAATAATAAAGCATAATATGCCAAAAATACTGCTTACTTTCTTCCATCTCTAATATTAAAATGGCTACACAAAAATTACCAATTTTGATAAGTTCTTTTTAAAATGCACGCTGATATGACAGCTGTCACAGTACAATCTAACAAAATTATTTCAAATGAAGTTAAGGACAACTAAATGCTACTAGAGCCATCTTATGGGAAAAAATACGAAGGAACTTTTTAGCCAACCCCAGATCTCTTCACATGCATTTTATGACCTCTTCAGCGGTATACTGCAATTCTCGCTCTTGTCTTCTTTGCTATTTGTTATATATTCTACTATTATTTGTGTTTTACTTATATTTTTTAAAAGAGACTTTATTTATTTATTTTTAGAGAGAGGGAAAGGGGAGAGAAACATCAATGTGTGGCTGTCTCTTGTACACCCCTACTGGGGACCTGGCCCACAACCCAGGCATGTGCCCGGACTGGGAATCGAACTGGCAACTCTTTGGTTCACGAGCTGGCACTCAATCCACTGAGCCACAGCAGGCAACAGAGACATATGGGGAACTGATGTCCATGGAAGCAGGGCAAGAGCTGGGTGGGCAGTTTTCTCCTAGACAGATGTGCTGGCAGAGGCCATTATTCCTTTTATGAGCCCAACACAAACAGAACCGCAGAGCTAGCAGGCAGGTGCCATATCTAAGAATCCATACACCTGGCTTGTGCTGTTTGCCCTGGTGATTCCCTGAGGCCCTCCCCACACAACTTTAGGGTGAACCCAAGCTGTTTCCAGTTGCTTTTCCATGCAAATGGCTTGTCTTGGCCCATGTTTCAGATTTTCCTAAACTCACTTGAACAACCAGCATCTGGCTTCAGTGAGCACCATACCTCTTGCTAAGTTCCCAGGGCCCAGCAGCAGCTGGCCTTGTTTCATGGCTTGGCCTCACCTGGACACCTCCAAGCCCAGCACAATTAGCAGCCATCTGTGTATCACTTTGTGGCTTACGCTGTGCCACCCCAGACAGAACTCAGTCAGTGGCTGAACTTGGACATGCCAACAGTAATGAAGGCTCAACTACGACAGGTGGGCGTACACAGCCCCCATCGTGGGTGCAACTTGAGCACCCAGCTTGGGTAATAGGGGAGGCAATGCCACTGAACGCTACAGGACACCTAATACATTAGGCCACTCTACCAAGCATGGGACACATAGCAGCTCTACCTAGTCTATACAAACAAACACAGGGAGGCTGCCAATGTGAGAAGACAAAGAAATATGGCCCAAATAAAAGAACAGAACAAAACTTCAGGAAAAAAACTAAACAAAGTGGAAACAAGCAACCGAGTAGACGCAAAGTTCAAAACATACTCAAGGGACTTGGTGAGGACCTCAACAGCATAAAAAAAAAAAAAAGCCATTCAGAAATAAAGGATATACTAACTGAAATAACAAACAATTTACAGGGAATAAACAGTAGAATGGATGAACCCTAGAATCAAATCAGTGATTTGGAATATAAGGAAGTAAAAAACAACCAATCAGAACAGCAAGAAGAAAAAAAAGAATTTAAAAAACTGAGGATAGTGTAAGGAGGCTATGGCATAACTTCAAGCATAACAACATTTGCACCATGGGGGTGCTAGAAGAAGAAGAGAGAGAGCAAGAAATTGGAAACCTATTTGAAAAAATATGAAAGTAAACCTCCCTAATTTGGTGAAGGAAATAGACATACAAGTCCAGGAAGCTCAGAAAATCCCAAACAAGATGTACCTGAAGACATCCACTCCAAGACACATCATAATTAAAATGACAAAGGTTAAAGACAAAAACAAAACCTTAAAAGCAGCTAGAGAAAAGCAATTAGTTACCTACAGGGAGCTCCTGTAAGACTGTCAGCTGATTTCTCAAAAGAAACTTGGCATGCTAAAGGGGATTGGCAAGAAATATTCAAAGTCATGAAAAGCAGGGACCTACAACCAAGCTTACTCTACCCAGCAAAGCCATCATTTAGAATCAAAGGACAGATAAAGAACTTCCCAGACAAGAAAAAGCTGAAGAAGTTCATCACCACCAAACCAGTATTATATGAAATGTTAAAAGGTCTTCTTCAAGAAGAAGGAGGGGGAGGAGAGGAAGAACAAAAATAAAAAGAATAAAATGGCAGTAAATACATATCTATCAACAGTTGATTCTAAAAAAAAAAAAGCAGAACAGAAACAGCATCATAGATGCAGAAAATGTTTTGATGATTGCTAAATGGGAGGGGCATTGGGGGATGGACTAAAAAGGTGAAGGTGATTAAGAAGTACAAATTGGTAGTTACAGAATAGTCACAGCAATGTAAAGTAAAGCATAGGGAATTAGAGTAGCCAAAGAACATATATGCATGGCCCATGGACAATGGTGTGAGGATTGTCTGAGGGATTGGGGGTCTGGGTAGGTGGGGGCAAAGGGGAGAAACTAGGATAACTATGGCATAAACAATAAAATAAAGTTTTTAAAAAGTCCTCTGAATCTATCAGCTGAAGGACTTTCAGAAAACCAACATCATCAATGGCATCTATTTATCTATAAATCAATGCATGGCTAATGATCCCTTTATAATTAAACATTTCTCTAATCAAGTAAGTGCTTTCACCAATGCACTTATCTACAATGGAACTTGATAAAACGTTTAAGAGATATCAGTCCAGCTGACTAACAATAGCTCTTGTTATTAGTGGTTTTCCTCTAACAGGTGGTCCACATAACAAACAGCGTTTAGAGGTATTATTCCTACACTGGAATAATCCTGCATTTGTAAGAGGTGGTTCTAGTACCTCTCCTAATTCTCTGATCTGTTCTGATAACCCTCAATCTTAGATAAAAATATTCCCTGTGTCTTCATGAGATATGCTGTAAACCAGTGGACCTTAGCAAATATCACTGTAATCGTATCCAAAGCAACTCTTGTTCCTGGCTTCAGCTTTTTGAAATTGACAATGACAACCTACAACCTATAAGATTGGTCCAATTGTAGCTTTAACGATAATTTTCTCTTCCATTTCCATTAATTCTTAAGTACTTCACCCACAATATGCCAAGATTTGGTGATTGTGGTGTAGGCCTTCAGATCATTTTCTGACTTTTCATACTGATTGTTCCCTTAGCTGTTGAAGACAACCGTTGGTCTTGTGCTCCAGCATCTTGTGTTGTGGTAGTCTTGAAGCTCATTATATTTATGGTTTGCAATGATGAGTTGCTATCGTTCATAGGGGATGCCAAGAATGGCCATGGCATATATAACAAACCCACAGTTAACATTATACTCAATGAGGAAAAACTAAAAGTGTTTCCCTTAAGATCAGGAAGAAAACTGAGATGTATACTTTCGCCACTCTTATTCAACAAAGTACTAGAAGTCCCAACCACAGCAATTACACAAGAAGAAGAAATGAAAAGCATCCAAATTGGAAAGGAAGAAGTAAAACTCTCATTATTTGCAGATGACATGATACTGTATATAAACAACAATAAAGACTCCACCAAAAAACCACTAGAATGGATAAATGAATTCAGTAAAGTAGGAGGATACAAAATAAATATCCAGAAATCAGTTGCATTTTTTATACAACAAGAATAAACTATCAGGAACGGAAACTAAAAAACAAAGTCCCATTTAAAATTGCACCAAAAAAATAAAATACCTCGGAATAAATTTAACCAAGGAGGTAAAATACCCATTCTCGAAAAATTATAAGTCACTAAGGAAAAAAACTAAACAAGATACAAATAAGTGGGAGTATATACTATGTTCATGATAGGAAGAATTAACATTAAAATGTCCATACTACCAAAAGCAATCTATAGATTCAATGCAATTGCTATTAAAATACCAATGGTGTATTTCAGAGAACTAGAACAAATAATCCAAAAATTTATATGAAGCCCCAAAAATCCAGATATCATCAGCAATATTTAGAAAGAAGAACAAAGTTGGAAGTATCATGTTACCTGATACCAAACTATACTACCAGGCCATAGTAATCAAAACAGCATGGTGCTGGCATAAAAAACAGATACGTAGATCAGGTGAACAGAATAGAGTTCAGAAATAAACCCATGTCTATATCATCAATTTAGATTTGACAAAGAAAGTAAGATGGCCTATTTCATCAATGATGCTGAGAAAATTGGACAGATACTTGCAAAAAATGAAACTAGATCAACTTCTTACAACATATAACTTCAAAATGGAGTAAATAAAGACTTAAATGTAAGACTCAAAACCATAAAAATCCTAGAAGAAAATATAGGCAGTAAAATCTTGGACATTTCTCTTAACAACATTTTTTTTTCCAATCTATCTTTTCAGACAAGAGACAAAATAAACAAAATAAATAAATAAATAAAAGGGGAAAAACTAAAAGTTTTTGCACAGCAAAGGAAACTATTAACAAAATGAAGAGACAGCCTACTGAATGGGAGAAGATAATTCATCACTGATACAGCTGATAAGGAGTTCATATCCAAAATTATAAGAATTCAGACAATTAACACCAAATGCCCCCCCAAAAAACAACAACCCTATTATAAAGTGGGCAAAAGACCTGAATATATACTACTCCAGGGAAGACATATGGATGGCCAATAGACATAGGAAACGTTGCTTAATATCACTAATTGTTAGAGAAATGTAAATCAAAACCACAATGACATATCACCTCATACTGTCAGAATGGCTTTCATCAATAAATCCACAAATGTCAAGTGTCGACCAAGATGTGGAGAAAAGGGACCCCTCATAAAACTCACTGATGGTAGGAATGCAGATTGGTGCAGTCACTATGGAAAATAACATGGAGTTTCCTCAAAAAATTAAAAATGGCCCTGACTGGGATGGCTCAGTTGGAAGGGCATTTTTCTGCAAAGTGGAAGGCCACCAGTTTGATTCTCAGTCAGACCACATGCCTGGGTTGCGGGTTTGGTCCCCAGTTGGGGCGCGGACACGAGGCAACCAATTGATGTTTCGCTCTCACATGGATGTTTTTCTCCCTCCCTTTCTCCCTTCCTCTGTCTCTAAATATGAATATATAAAATATATTTTTAAAGCTAATATTATTTTTAAAATTAAAAATGGAAGGGCCTTATGACCCAGAGATTCCACTTCTGGGGATCTATCAAAGAAACCCAATACAGCAATTTGAAAAATATATATACCCACATGTGCATTGCAGCATTATTTACAATAGCCAAGATATGGAAGCAATCCAAGTGCCCATAAATAGACGAGTAAATTTAAAAAGTCATGGTACATTTACACAAGGGAATATTACTCAGCCATAAAAAGAAAGAAATCTTACCATTTGTGATGGCATGGATAGAGTTAGAAGGTATTATGCTCAGTGAAGTCAGTCAGAAAAAGAAAAATACCGTATGATTTCACTTATACATACAGTCTAAAGAACAAAATTAACAAAACTGAAACAGACTCACAAACACAGAGAGGAAACTGGGGGTTGCCAGAGGGGAGGGAAGGTGGAGGACAGGGTAAAAGAGGGGATGGGATTAAGAAGTAAGAGCTGGTAGTTACAAAATAGTCACGGAGGTGTGAGTAAAACAAAGGGAATACAGTCAATAATAATGTGATAACTATGTATGGTACCAGTTGGAGTACTGAAAATATTGAGGGGAACACTATGTAAACTATATGATTGACTAACCACTAAGCTGTACACCTGAAACTAATAAAAATAAAATTGAAAGAAAAAAAATGGATGGCCATGGTCACCGGGTGGGGGAAGAAGCAGGATGAGGGCGGGAGGGGGCAGAGCAGCACTGAAAGAGGAAGATGAATGGCCCTGCCCAAGACAATTTTAAGAAAATCAAAAAGAAGAAATACTTGCCCTCATATTCATCATCCTGCTCTTTATTCCTTTGTTGTAGAATCAAGTTTCCATGTGGTATGATTTTCTGTCTGAAGAACTTCCTTTATTATTCCTTGTAGTCTAAGCGAGCTAAGATTGTTTTCTCAGCTTTTGATTTTCTGAAAAAGTCTTTATTTTGGATGATATTTTATATAAAAGACTTTAATTTGAAGGATATTTTCATTTCTGAGGATATTTTATAAAACTCCAAGTTAACAGTTTTTAACGCACCTTGGTATGGCTTTATTGTGTTCCCTCTGCTTGGGGCTCATGATCTTCTTGAATTTGTGGGTTATTTCAAATTTAGAAAAATTTCACTCATTTTTCAAAATTTTAAATTCTCCTTTTTATTCTGGGGCTCCAGGTCAGTGAGGCTCAGGGTTTGTTTGTTTGTTTGTTTGTTTTCTCTTTGTGCTTCAGTTTAGATAGCTCATTTCATTTGTTTCCCTCCTCTTAGGGATCACAGTTGGACTATTACCCAATATCTGAGTTTAGGTGTTTTGTCCAGTTCTCCAGTTGCTTATAGGAAAGGGCAGATCTGGTCCACGTTACTCCACTGGGCCAAAGCAGAAGCCTCAGCTTCATATTTTAGGAAAGAATAATCAAACCAGACATGGGCATGTCATCAAATTACCAGTCTTAGACAGTAATTTGACTTTAAACTTTAGTGAGAAAGTAGAGCTAATCAGAGGGAAAGAGCTTTCATGTTTCCACTACCAAATCTATAAACCTACCTGTATTTACTCTATTTTACCACCTTCCCTCTAGTTACAACTTAGAAGTGTCCATGGTCTATTAAAGAGTAACCCCTCTGTTGTGCTCTGGATCACATTCAAAATTTCACTCCTTTGGTAATTCCCTCCCCCATATCATCAGTCTCTTTCTCAATGACTAAGCCATCAGCTTATAAACGTGGTTTAAGATCTCTGCACTAAAAACCAAAAATCCTCTCTCCACACCCACATGAAGTTTTCTCCTTATTTTCCTCTCTTTCATGGCAAAACTTCTCAAAACAGTAGTCTATGTTTACTATCTCCGCTTCTTTACCAACTTCATAACCTCTGCAACCCGATAGAGTCTGGAAGCTTGCCCTTTGAACTTATCCATCAGGTTGCTGTGGCCAATTACAAGTCAGTTCATGGTACTCCTTTTACTTGATTTTTCAGTAAATGCAGTCAACACAGTTGATCACTTTCTCCTACTTAAAACACATTTTTCTCTTGCTTTCACGAAACCCTACTCTCTCACTTCACTGACCCTTCTTTGTCTTTTATTACTGACTCCTCTTCCTCAACTGAATCTCTAAATGTTAGATTGTCTCAGGTCCTGATCCTTTGCTTGCATCCTTTTTCAAACATTTCCTTAAGTTACCTTAACTGTAGGCATTATTTTAAATGACTACTTATGTGATAGGTCTACTTGGATATCTAATAGGCATCTCAAATTTAACGTGTTCAAAATGGAATTCTTCTTAACTCCCTCCTCCCCCATGTAAGTAAATAGCTCAACTGTCCATTTAGTTGCTCAAACCAAAACCTAAGAGACACGCTTGACTTGTTCCCTTTTCTCAGCCTTCCCACCCAATCCATCAGCAGCAGCAAGATACTTTCAGAAAATGAATGGTGAATAAACTAGTGTGGCTGTTTTGGAAAATTATTATTGATAAATAGTGGGGGATAAATCTAGGTAAGGCAGTTTGGGACATGTTTTGGAGGTCTTGGAATGACAGACAGAATCCTATTTTACAAAGGGGAGCTGATGGAGTTATCCTTCTTGAGCATAATTCTGGAAAGGGATACTTTTTCAATAGCTTAAAATATACTGATGTAACAGTTATTAATATCATAATAAAAGGATGCTAGTCAAAGCAGTATGAAAGCAACACAATGAGACAGGTGCAAAAGGTAGTCAAATGATGGTGTCTTTAAAAATACTTTTTTCCTATTGTTCAATCAACAAGGCAGGCCCTACCCCAGACGCTCTTTCTTTTGATGTTAAAATCTGGCTCTGCCTCTGCTTACAGTCTGGGGTGTTGACCTTTATACTGCGGGAAATGGGGAGAGTTGGAAAGTTTTGAGCAGAAGAGTGACATGACTAAAACTGTGTTACGGGAATAACGACCTGACATCGATGTGCAGGACTAATGAGAAGAGGTAGGAAGAGTAATTAAGTTATTACAACACTACATGCATGAAATTATAAGGGAGTTCAAAAGAAGAGATTTATGGAGACAGGGATGAGGAAGAATGGAAAGAGTACAAGAAATAAAAACAGGAATCAAAATTTTTTACTCAGGGGCAGGGGTTCTTAGCTCTGATGACAAGAGAATTGTGGTGTCATTATCATGACTAAGTACATTAGGAAGAGAGGCTGTTTTGTGGAGAAAATACAGTGAGTTCTGCCTAAGAGTTCTGAACTGACAGATGTGAATCATGGTTATGTATGGCTGTACTTGGTGTAATTCTTTGGGTCATTCACCATCATGCAAAATGGTTTTGCAACCTTGGTTCTAGGGCACATTTCCCATGTTATTTACTTGATTCAAATTTATTAAATATCTATTTGCTAATATTATATGTATAACATATACTGCTTCAGTTCTACCTACCACTTATTCCCTCTACTGCAAATTCATCAGAAATAACATCCTTTTAGAGATGTGCTGCTATTTAATGTTCTGGTTTTTTTCTTGATATTTGCAAGTTATCTTTGTAATGCTTTCTAAAGATATATCCTACTCCCTTCTCAACTAAAAATCCCTTGAGGATCTGAACATTTTTGTATACTAACAATGTTTAGCATAGTGCCTTGTTCACTGTAGGCTCTCAAAAAAGATTTGTTAAAAGATTAAATAAGTAAAGTGTATGGTTTTTTTACACCCTAGGCTCATTTCCTCAAAAATAAGGTAGTTTACCATGTTTTAGTATAGAAGGCACGTATCAGAGTCAGAAGAGCTGGGCTCTAGCCTGGCTTTGCTCTTGATCTGATATGTGATGCAGAACAGTTAACTTCTTTGGACTGAGCTTCCTTTAGTTTTAACTAAATCTCATCCTTTTCTCTCACCCCAGTAATGCTCCTTCATGTAGCAAGCATTATGGTGATTTTGGAAAACATGTTTCAGTTCCTTAAGCAATCATATAAACGTCTAGATTTGAAAGTGTCCGATTCAAATAATACCTCTGGCAGAGTACTCTCAAAATCATCCAACACAAGCTTTTTAAAAGTTCATTTCCTTTCAACTTTCTCTCATCATCCTTACATCGTTCCTTCTACAAAGACTTACGTTATACCTCTTATTAAATTGTTGTGCACTTAAATTTTGTTTGGAGGATAAGATGTAGAAGTCCAACTAAAATTATACTTGAATAATTTCCACTGGGAACTAAAACGATTTTGTCATCTCGCTACCTGGGAAATGTAACCATGGATCTCTGCAGAAAGCTTATCTAGCTTATCACTGCTTTATATGTGTCCTGCCAAAGCTGTTAAATGCAGCATGGTGAAGTGGTTATGAACTCTGGTATTGCAATAAGACTGCCTAAGAGGGATATTACCCCTACCCAAAGCATACTACAGATTTAATATAATCCCTATCAAAATCCCAATGACATTTTTTGCAGAAATAGAAAAACCCATCCTAAAACTCACATGGGATCTCAAGAGACACCAAGTGACCAAAACAATTTTGAAAAAGTACAACAAAGTTGGAGGTCTCACACTTCCTGATTTCAAAACTTACCACAAAATCTACAGTAATCAGAACAGTATGGTATTGGCATAAAGACAAACATACAGACCAATGGAAAAAAATAGAGAGCTCAGATATAAACTCTCGCATATATGGTCAAATGATTTTTGACAAGGGTGCCCAATATCATTCAATTGGGAAATAACACTCTTTTCTACAAATGGTACTAGAAACATTAGAAATCTACATTCAAAAAAAAGTTGGACCCTTACCTTACACTATATATAAAAGTTAACTCAAAATGAATCAAAGGCCTAAATGTAGGAGCTAAAAGTATACAATACTTAGAAGAAAACACAGGGAAAAAAGCTTCATGACACTGGTTTTGATGATGAATTCTTCAAACAATACCATAAGTAAAAGTAAATAGGAATACATCAAAATTTAAAACTTGTGCAATGCCAGACACAATCAACAAAGTAAAATGACAATACACAGAATGGAAAAAGATATTTGCAAATTATGTATCTAAGGGGTAAAAATCCGGAATATATAAAGAACTCTTATAACATAACAATAAAAAACCTGATTTTAAAATGGGTAAGACTTAGATATTTTTTCAAAGATATGCAAATAGCCAATAAATTGCACATTAAGAAATAGTAAACCTCATTAGTCATTAGTAAAATGCAAATCAAAACCACAATGCTATACCACTTCATACTCATTAGGAAGGCTATAATTAAAATAAACATGGAATCTAATGAACACAATAAACTGGTGAACAAAATAGAAACAGATATATGGATGCATGGAACAGAGGGAGGTAGTATGAAAGAAGGTGAAGGGATACACACACACACCCCACATAGATGCAGATAATGGTGTGATGATAGCCAGAGGAAACAGGGTGTGGGGGGAGGTGGGGGTGGGCCAAGGAGGGGGGCAATGGGGATGAAAAGAGACTTTGCTTGTCGATGAGTGCACGATGCAGTGTGCAGACGATGCTATTGAGTTGTACACTTGAAACCCGTATGGTTTTGCAAACCAGTGTCACCCAGTAAGTTCAATTTTTAAAAAAAGGAAAAAAATTTAATGATAAAATAAAACTGACACATTTTTCTGTCAGAATAAATACTTTGTCTTCTGGGTAAATTTCATAGCATAGATATGACCTTTATTTGGCATTAACTGTTTCTTTCCTTTTTCTCTGTGGAAATTTTATTTTGATTTTAATATACAGTAACAAGACATGGTTTTAACATCAAAAGGTACTTTCTTTTTGTCCTTATGACCAAGAAGAAAAATTGTTAATATACTGCATATTATACCCTACGTTAAGAGATTCATTAATTTATTGTGAAATGTAAAAACATGCCAACAAAATGATATAGGGGGATGTAGCTCCACTGAAAAAGACACACTTGTTATATCTATTAAGGAAAATCTTTAAGTCCTAGAAAGAAAATCCTCACCCAAGGACATTTTTTTCACTGCTTTAAGAAAAAGAGCAACAGAGACAGGAAGGGAGAGAAACATCAATGTGGGAGAAAAACATCGATGGGTTGCTTCCCATATGCGTCCAAAACAGGGATCGGACCTACAACCTAAGTATATGCCCTGCCTGGGAATTGAACCTGCAGCCTTCCAGTTACAGGGATGACAATCCAACTGAGCCACAGTAGCCAGAGCTGCATGGGCTTTAAAAATGATTATATTTCAACTAATTTTTCTCAGTTCAGATACACTATTTAGAAGATTTCCTTAAACATCTAATACTCTAAGCTGTTCTTACACTGACATATCCACCCTCTATTGAGGTCATTCCTAAGGTACTGTTCTTTTGGCCCATGTCTCTAAGTGCAATCTAGAGCACTGTTTCTCAACTTTCTTTACATTATCCTCCTTTTCTTATGCCTCATTGCCCAACCCAAGGAGATTTTTAGATTTTTTTCCCCTAATCTTGTCCACCATGAAATTTTAATACCACTGTATATGTTTATGAATTTTTTTTTTTTTTGCTTTATACATAGTAACAGGTTTTTTTATCCTCCAACATCAATATTCAGCTTTGAGAGGTAATATCACATCCACTGAAAAATCGTGCTCTGGAGAGTGAAACTCCAGTTCTCACACTAGGCCCAGGCTCCAGATACTGTTTCTGTGGGTCCTCTATATGAGATTATTTGGGGCAATACAAAACTAGGTTCCCTGAAAACACAGTTGAGGCTCATATTCTCAGAGCTGTAGCAGAATGGAATATTTTAATCTCATTTTTGTCTGAATATTTATTTAACAGGGAATTCTAAATTGATATACCTTTAGGATTTACATCCTCACATACAAAGGGGGACCTAGAAAAAACTGGAATTATCTTCTGGAGGGCGGACTCCTTGCAGTACAGGCTTCCCCGATTAGGTGAGTGTTCTAGGAACCCATCTGTATCAGCAAACCAGCTGGCACTGTTGTGAGAGGCTGTGTTCGGCCTCAGTGAATCTTTTTTGGAAGACTTTCAACACGCTTGACCATTTTATGATGGGTGATTTGCAGCACACTTGCCCACACTGAGCTGAGTATTCAGCAGTTTTCGACCAAAAATGTTAAGACCCTGTGCCCCACCCTCCCTATTCACTGGGTCTCACCCCAAGTGACTCTTTTTGTTTGCCTGGATGAAAAAAGTCCTCAGGGGGAAGCATTTTGCCAATGTGGAAGAGTCAAAACAAAACAAAAATGGCAGAAGCACTAAAAGCATCAAAATCAACAAGTTCATAAACTGTTTTGAGCAGTGGAAAAAATGTCTTGATAGGTGTATTGCATCAAATGGAGGGTACTTTGAAGGTGACTGAAGTTTAAACATGCAAGAATAAACACACATTTTTTAATAAATTCCATTTGGGGGGTGGTCCTCCTTGAATAGCATTATCCAGGATCCCTTTGCCTATACTCATCACTGGCTTATCTCCTCTCTTTTATTCTTATATGTGAACAAAACGTATGATTTTGCCAATTTAAGAGGTGATGGCTTCATTATTATGACCAAAAACATGAATTACCTGGTACAACTTGAAACCAGGTACAACTTGAAAGGTGTAGGTAGCCTACATGGCCAGTATTGATTAATGAGTTCAAATATAGAAAGGTCTAAAGTGTTATAAAATGTAGATACACCTTTTTTTTAATTTAGAAAGAAGAATGGACTCCACTAAAAATATGGTCATTAAGTAGTCAAGAGGGAGCTATAAAAAATGACCTAAGTAATTACCAGAGCCAAAGGATTTTTGGCATTTGATTGAGTTATGCTCTAACTCAATACTCTAACCTTCCACATTTATTAAAATAATACTGAGAAATTTCTGTTAGAAAAAAATTCCCATTAAATGTGAATTTAATATCAGATCTGACAAAAATTTAGAAATTCCAATTCCCAGAACCATACTCATTGTTCCTTAGGTCTCAGATTTCCAAGTCATTTTTAGGAAATAGATTGTTCTTTACAGTGCTATCAATTTGGCGGGTGGGGGCGATCTCTTCCTCTGTAATAGTACTTTTGGAAATACATGAGCCTCATGAAAGAATTGTAATATACTCAGGGTTCTAGAATTCAACTTCAACATTTTAAAGAAAGAATTCTAGAGTTCAACTTCAACATTAAAAAAAACTCAGTTTTGTCAACAATTTTGAAGGTTGTTACAGCAACCTTCAAAAAATCTTTTATGCAGAAGAAGAAAGTATAGGTGTATTTCAAGTAGCTAAAGATGAAAATTTCAAGTAGATATTTTCATAATTGAGTGCTTTGAGTGTTAGGTTTACCTTTCTTATTTTTTTTCCATTTTCATTAGTATCTATGATTTCCTTAATTTATGTTTTTAATTTTAGTAAATAAATTCTGACTCACAATCTTATACTACATGCTAACAGAAAACTCAGACTCTGATTTTTTTATTCCAAATATTAGAAAGATCCTAAATTTTTTCATTAAAAATACTACCCACTTAATTGTTTTTTCATGTGAAAAGCATGCCTAAATATTTTCACCTATGTATACAACTGTGCTTGAAAGGATAATTGATCAATAAATCTTTCTGTGGCATGCTTTCATTTGTATTTTTAAAACTTGTTCTGGTATCTTGATCATCCACAACTGATAATTTGCCTTCTCAGCTGCTTGCTATCTTTATAATATCCTGCTATACCATTAACAAGGGAAAAATTCTGAAATGTTCTAAATTAAATTACAGCAACTGGGAAGTGAAGAGACAAAAATAGTTAACCAGTTACTAGCTCCAAACAACATAAACACTCAAATAAGCACTGCACAGTGCCTACAAACACCTCGCGGTTCTTTAATACCTTCAGCTGACTGTCCTCAGTGCCTTCTGCGTCAGGTCTCTTCTTCAAATCGACCTTAGCACTTTGTTTCTTACAGAAATGTTTGCTGTTATAAATCTTCATTTTGCATAGCTTGATGTTATAGACACCACTCTGATAATGGTTGCTCAACTTTTTGAGATAACTAAGACCAATGAGACAATATGAGAAATCTCAAGAAACTACTGTCTTTAAAGACACATCTCAAGAAGATTAACTGTCTTTAAAGAAACATGACAGTAAAAGCGTTTTCTGTTCTGGCACTCTTTGTTGCTCAAACATGGCCTAAGGCTCCTAAAAAACCACTTCCCTCTCTGTCTGGAACATAACATACCAGAAATAAGCCTTCCTGGCTTTGAGGAACTGACAATAGGATGACATATCCAAATGAACCACCTAACAATGGAGGACCGATGATGTTTTAATCACTGATTAGTGCTGCTTTCAAATAATTGATCAGGGGCACTTTCAAGGAAAGATCTTGATCAAAATGTAAACAAAATGTAAGTAGAGCCACATTTTAAAAAAAAGGGAGCTGGAGCTGCCATGTCAGGGGAACTGCCTTACACATCTTATGCCTCAAATCTTTGGAATGTTTGAACAGGACAAAATAATCTTTGGACTGGGGTTAGGCCCACAATGCGTCCTAAAGAACTCTTTGTAGACAAAACAAAAAAAGCAGTTATTACTACTATTGGACAGACTACCAAACTCAAAATTAAAAACTTTGTTTAAAATTAACATCATTGTGTTCTAGTATCTTCACCAGTAGAAATGCCTGTCTTCTATTGATGAAATTGTTCCCGTTCCCTTTCTCACAGATACCCATTGCTTTGTTTCCTAACTCAAACACGATTTGGACTTCTGTCTGAATCAGTACTTCCAGAATAACTATTCTTACTGATCTCTTACCTTACTATTCAAAGGAACACTTATTGATCTCATTTTGAAAGGCCTTTTTATTTTTAAGTTAACATAGTAGTGGGCCAGCTAAAAAAAGACTACTCACATTCCTAAATGTATGTTGGAGCTTTGACTCAGCCTCTAAGAGTATACTAGCCAACCGCTAGACACCACTGCCTCTCACATATATGAGAACTTTCAGGACTGTTGCCTGTAACCAATCAAAAGTAGTAAATATTTCTTCCTTACAGGTCGTGCCCCTATCATTGAATTGCCCCTGCTTTACCTTTTCCCAACCCTGCTATCTGTAATCAATGTAAATTCTTTCAAAACAACTTACATCTTTCTTCCCCCAAACATAATGTATAAAAGTGCCCAACAACTCCAGGACAGCAGACATGTTTCTTTTCCGCCCAGCTCTGCTGATGGTGGTTTACACTTCAAGCCCCAAGACCTGGTCCTTTCCTGGCTAGTGTACGGTATGGCTCAATAAACCCTTCTAGCTTTCAGCTGTGAAAGGATTTTTTTGTTTGTTTAACACCATCTTTTCCTTACCACTTTGCACTATTTTTTAATGTTATTTACCAACATTTAGATCTATGTTTCAGTTTGTTCACACTACTCAAAGCTGACTTACTTGACACCAATAAGTATCATTTATAGGAATGCTTCCTGCTACAGTTAAGATAAAATCTACTCACAAAATCTAAGAATATGGGTAATTGGAACAGGGATTCTTAGAGCTCTTTAACCCTCTCATTTTGTAAATCAATACAGTTACATTAAAAAATAAGATGTTAAGCAATTGCTATGCAAAGAGAAGGCTTATAATGGAACGATTATGTAGTGTAATCATAGTCCAGTTGAGTTTTCTCCTTTTTTTGTAACACAAATATATGGCTTAAGCTTTGGTCGCTGAGGCATCCACTGCAAAGTAGGCTACCTCCAATAAACACAGTCAGCCACAGGACTGGAAGAAAGAGGCCTCCCCTCTTCACTGAGACCCCTGTTTTACAGATCTTAGTTCATTTCAATAATTGAACATTTGGGCCGCTTGTTTTTACTCTTCCCAAGCTTTAAATTCCTGCTCTTACATTTCAAATTCTTCAATAAAGACTGAGCCCATAAAACCCTGGGCCCCCACCCTTGATAGAACCCCAGGCCAGTGTGCCTGTGCTCTTCTCTCTTCTCCCCTCCACCCAGGCCTCGCTGTGTGGCTCCAGGTATGCTGTGTGATTTCCAGGTCCTATTGTTACCATGGGTATTTAGCTAGGAAAGGGGGGCAAAGGGAATTAGGCATTGAGTGTAAGGAACTGGGGAACATAAGCTTGTTTGCTTACCCAGGAAGCTACTGCTTCACGCCCCGGGGGATTACAGCATTGCTCTGCCAAGGGGTTTAACACTCCTCCCTTCACCACTCCAGTTCAGGATTGTTGAGGGGACCCCAAGGGGAGGTGCTTGACCAAAGAGGTCTGTCAGTCTGACTAGGGAATATGGGCCTATCGAAAGCCCCTGAAGGCTTGGAAAGTTCATTGGTGATTTTGAAAAAGCACCTGGTCCATCTCAACAAACCCAAGCTAATATAATCCTAAGCTCTTTCACGCGCTCTCTCTTGCTGGTGACCTGCACTTGCCCAGGCGTTCCTGCATCCTCTCCCCATAGCCACGTGGCCCTAGTAGCCGTATGGCCCATGGCCATGTGGACTCCACACACAGGCCCCAGGAGCGGGCACAGCAATAAACTTCAGCTGGAAACGCAAGCTACGCTAGCTGGATGCTGGAACGGACTGTACTTTAATATGGAGCAGAAACTCTGAATACTGGCTTTTGCTTTGGCCTTGCTACAAAAAAGATTGGACGTTTCCCATGGCAAGGTAGATGGAAATGGGACACGGGAATGTCAGGAGAGGAACCCCCTTAATTTTGTATCATCAAAAAGGTTTACCACAGTACCCCATTCTCCCATATGTGTCTCAGAAATTGTCTTCCTTGCAACACTGCAAGAACTCCGTTCCACCGATAACACTAAAATAAATCTATTTTCCCCCCAAAGTTTCCTTACGGTTACTGCTAAATGGCATCTTGCAATCATAATAAGAACCACAAGGACTGGTCCAACCACAACATTAGTTACTGTCAGGCTGAGGTCAACATATAAAACAAATCATTTACAAGTTTTAAAGCCATATTAATAAAGATTGGTGATTTACTTGGAGATAAGGCTTTTCTTTATACATTTGTAAGATTTAAAAAATTAAATATTTTAGTATTTAAGTATATAATGTATATTTTACTAAGAATTTGATTCATATAAAAAGTTAAAGGCCATATGATATGCATATTATGTAAATCTGATTAATGTGAAAATTTTTAAATTCTCTCAATGTCATTCTGAAATGTCTCTAATGTTACTGCCAGCATTATGAAACATTTAGCAGCTAGTTACCTTGAAATTAAGTACAACCAACCCAATCTGGGAACGCAAAGTAGACTTTCTGATAGTCATGCTCTGATATTTTCTTCTTAAATAAAATGAAGTTTATCTCATATAATCTAGTGTTTGAGCACTCCTCCTGACTTATACTTACTCTTATAATTTATTCTAATATAGCAAAGCAAAAGATCTTTAGTAACTTATACTGGAAAACTAGAGAAACTTTCATTATATATAATTTAGATACGAGAACTTGAGAGGATACAGCAAGGTTCATAAAGAACACAAAGTAGTTGACAGCAACCTTAGGAAGTATTTCTTTAAAAAAATCTAAAGGTAAGTTTACTATTATAAAAGGTTTTCTCTACACATCCCTAAACCAGTGTGTGTACCCCGACTTCCTTGGTTAGGTGACAATACAAAGGATATAACTTGTGAACATTTATTACATATATTTCAATTTTGTGGGAACATGCTAAAGGCACAATGAATAACACAGTTTTAATAAACTGACCACATAATGCCACCCCAAGGAGAAAGGTTCTCCGGGTATAGAACTGTAGGTAGTTTCTAATTTCTCCTCCATAATAAAACTGTTTAAATAAAGTTGAAATATCAGAAGTTATAGTTATGGTTAAAAAATTCATTTGACTTTACAGCAGAAATCTTGGGTTGTAAGAAAGACTCCTCCATACCAAATTTTAGTGCTACTGACAGCATACGCACACACACACACATAAAACTATTTCCCAAAGCAGGTAGCCATGGATATTAAGAAATTATTTATATAAAAATTGTATAACTTAATATACCAGAATATTTACAGAACTACATAATTCTAAGAAAATCATTACCATCACTTTTAATTTGAAGAAACATTTAGTATCAACTGGTACAGTAATTACCTGTTTCTTATGCAGAACCGACTAAGCAGCTATAAATTTAATTTCTTTTATATATAGACAGGATCAAAATTTAAAATATCACTAACCCTTAAAGAGTAATAATTCACTTGAAAACTTAGAATTTTACAATAAGGTAATTTTACTCTAAATACTTAAGATTGTTTATATACTATTTTCCCCTAAAACTAAAAACTGAAACATTAAAAACATTTTTAAAAGAAATAGTTAATATTCTTGTTTTTAAAAAACAAAATACTTTAGACCTTTAAAATTCTACCTTTCAGTACTTATGCTTTAGTACAAAAATCTGAAATCAAGCACATCATATGTGCAAAACAGAAGATCTTTAATTGCACTTTATTTACAGATCCTTGTAGCATCGTTTTTTACAAATTAAAGTTATATTTAACTTTCATCAAAATACCTACTAGAAATCTTTTAAAATCTAATATACTGTCTTTTTAGATGATTTTGGTATTCAGTATCTAATAAAATGCCTTAAAATGTAAAAAGCATTTCTTTTCTTTCCTTCCAACCAAAAAAATCTCAAAGTTTACATGCAAAGCATTTTTGCTTGTATAATTTGCACTTTAAAACTAGCTCCAAAAAAGTCAGAAAAATAATCAAAAGTCTTAAATACAAGTTTAAAAAATAGCAGATATACCGCTGAAACTAGAATAAAAAACTATTTTCTTTTTAACCAAAATACTAAGTATTTTAAACTTTGTATAAATAACACAACAAACCTGCCACATGCCACAATTTAGATATGGTGTCTAAAATGGAGTATCACTAAAACAAACGATGAAGACAATAAACAACCCTTTATACTTCCCTGAAAATATATACACTCTCATTTTTTGTAATGGCAAATTATGAATTTTCTATGGCATTCTTGAATAAAATAACAAGCATACTTTTCCACCAATTTATTCTCATTTCTCCCTTGTATATAAGAATCTCTAACAAAAGAAAATTTCTTCTGTGACTACAACAGAGATTTCTAAAATCCCTAAGATACAGTCTTTAGAAAAAAAGTTCCTAACCCACACTGTGCATCTTAAAAGGCTTATATACTTAAAAAACAATGTCTCTTATGGCTTACACTCAAATTTAATGCATGATGATAGGTCCCAGGGATTGAAGAATCTTATTGGCAGTCAACAGCTCTAGGGATGACAATATTCCTGCATTTGTAATCTCAAACTTTTAAAAGAAAACTATTCACCATAGTCTTGGAAAAGCTTAAAGATTGTTCTATTTTTTAAAAAAACATACACAAATAGATACAAGGGAGACAAATAAGAAAATAGATTGTGTTACAGCTTTGTAAACTTGTTCCATTTCAAAATGTATTTTTTTAGAGTCAGGGAGATTTCCTATACAAGTAAAACTAAACACTTGTTCCCTTTTCTTCAAAAAAGTATTTACAGTACATATAACTACAAGCAAAAAGTATACACCTGCTTATATTGCTGGCCAGTGATATACACGAACAAGAACACAAAGGTGCTTATTCAATTATCTGAGCATCTTAATTTGCTTGTATAGTAAATTATTATAGGTCAACTATGAAAAAATTAGAAAATACCATTAATGAATACCAGCCCTTGTGTAAAACATCACACAAGATGCCAAGGCATTATACATTCTCTGTGGTAAAAACTATACATACATATTGTGTGCATCTCTAACATTGCAAAAATTTTATTACAACTTTTTCATCTCTCAAGATTCTGAGTTAAAAAACGTCTATTTCTTCTTTTGCCAAAGAAAGGTGATATTAATTGATTAGGTTCATGAAACTTTTAATGATATTCTTTGCTAAGACTTTTCATCAATTTCTTTTACTGGTATCTTCATAACGAAAAATTCACTGAACTTTGAAAGCTTTAAACAGATATTTCCACATCTTTGTGGTTAGCATCATGATACACATAATAATGATATATGTAGTAATAGTCCACAGCAATGTGAAATACAAAACTTTGTTCTCTAACTTTATTTTGGTCTCAGAGTCTGAAGTTCATTGCTTTCATCCAGCCATATTGTCCCTTATTTGATCAACTCGAAGGGCAAGGTGTCTGAAAGAGGGGCGTTGATTTACATTATTGTTCCAGCATTCTGTCATGATCATGTAAATCTGTAAAAGAGAAAATAAACCAAAATTACAATGAACACAAAGTGCTATCTTTTAATTGGCAGGAAACATGAATTCGGAACTCCCACTTAATTCTCCCATACCGGGTATGCATCACGGCTATGCCTAGATCCACAGCCATATGATTTATGCTATTTATCTAAGAATTCATCAATTAAATTTCAAAAAGTAACCTGAAGTCCTTGTTTTAAAAGAGAAAACAACTGCATGATTACTATGGATAAGAAAAGAATATTTTTTGTTACCTCATCTGGGCACCCATCTGGTCTAGGTAATCTTCCATTATTCTTCAAGAGCTCTATCAAATGAAACACAATCATCTGTCCTTGTTTGTCATTGCCGATCATACGCATGAATTCCTGAAACACAAACCCACTTTTCAATGAGATTTTTGGGGTACACTTAATTTGAAGCACAATTCTTTCTCAACTTCTTCCAGTAAATGGGAAAAATTCTGTATATGTATGTTTTCTTATATGTTTGAAACCTTTTAAAAATAGACTATTTTAATGATCAAGAACTTCCTTTTCAGTAATACTTCAGAAAAGACTATTAAATGTGGAACTTTCATAATGCCATTTCCATAACTGCAACCTGCTCAACACAAATTCCCTGAGAAGGGCCCAAAACAAGTGAACTAAAAACATATTCACATTTTTTTGGTTGTTATTGTTTTAACACGTCACATTACATTTCAGTTGAAATAAAAACCTGAAGGTAAAAGAGGACACAGTAGAAAGTGCAGAATGAAAGTTTAAGCATAAATGCATAGAGAGAAAAAAATGTTCGTATGTTGAGGGTTCATAAAAGTCTGAACTGTAAACTAGAAAAATATTCAAAACACATCATTAATTGAAATATAAAGAGCTCTTACAAACTAGTAAGAAAAATTATAAATATAAAAATGCGCAAAGTGCATAAGGAGACAATGCACACACACAAATATACCCACATTGAACACCCAAAAAATACGTATTTAGTCACACTAATAGAAGAAGTGTAAATTAAAATCAAATAGATACAACTTCTTTCCTATCAATTTGGCAAAACTGAATAAAAACATAATGGGCAATACTGTCAAATGATGAAATGTACATACTCTGTGCAGTACTACTGAGAGTATAATCTGGTACAGCTTTTCCAGAAAGCATTTGGAAATAATCAAAAACCTTTAAAAGAGTCCATGACCTTTCATCTATCATTATACTTTTATTCTAAGGTGACACTCAGAAATAAACAAATATTTATGTATATTTGTTCACTATGTTCATTGAGGTGTTGCTGAAAAATGGAAAATAATTGTTTAGATATTATATCCTTACTATGAAATGCTATCCAGAAGTTAGAAGCCGTATTTGCAGAAAATATTTACTAATAAAGAAAAATGCCCATGCCCTAATACTTAATGAAAAAGCAGGATAACAAGCTGTATAGTGTTATAACCTTTATTTTATAAAAGCGATGTTTTAATAAAATTTAACTTTTACATATAAAATTAAAAGAAGCCTGGAAGAAAACATACCACAATGTTAAAGTCATTATCACTGAGTAGTTGAACTAGAGATGACTTTTTTCATACTTTTCTATATTAAAAAAATTCCACAATGATCAGGAAAAAATTACTTTAAAAGGTTTAATTTTTGCAATAACTCCTATAATGAATGAATTATTGAATTCACTGAGAATAATATTAAGAGAATATAGTAGATAGTACTCTACCCCCGACTTTTTAAAACTTCAAGTTTATTTAATGAATAAGTTTAGGGTTGTTTTATTGGAGGCTGTCTTACAAATAGGCAATAAGAGACTCTAAAATGAGCCTTAAGATTACTATTACGGTTTGGAAAAATCTTTTCTTATGTTAAAATAAGCTGAAAGTAAATGAAAAACACACTAACCGCTGGTGGACTTTTACTCTTCTCAATATACGTGAAAAGTTCATACAGAACCACTCCAAAGCTCCAAACGTCTGAGGCCACAGAAAACTTGCTCTCTGTCAGTGATTCTGGAGCATACCTGTGATACACAGGAAAAGCATTTAAAAGATGTTTTCTTGGTGTGCCAACTCTCGATTTTACCTGCAAACCACTAGATTAAAAAAGAAGCAAGGTGCACAGGAAACAGGTAATAAGCAGGTTTGAGGCTGCCATCCTTGCTTGCAATATGGACATCTGACTGGTATGCGGAGCTTAGATTCCAGGAGGGTTTCCACAATTCTCTAAGTGATAAGTGGCTTACTGTGCCTAAAATGTTCCTGCAAACAATATGGTTTGTTTGAACACTTGCTTTCCTTCTAGGAATCTGGAATTTTGGTACATACCAGGCAGAGAGTGCCTACATGTCCAATCCCAACAAAGACCTGGGATGCTGAGTTTCTAATGAGCTTCCTTGGTAGACAACATTTCACATGTATTGTTACAATTTACTGCTGGGGAAATTACGTGTGCCCCATATGACTTTACTGGGAAAGGACCCTTGGAAGACTGTGCTTGGTTTCCTCCAGCTTTGCCCCAGGCTCCTTTTCCCTGGCTGATTTTGTTCTGTATTCTTTCCCAGTAAGCAATCATAGCTTTGACTATGACTTAACGCTGAGTGCTACGAATCCCCCTAGTGAATATCAAACCTGACGGTGATCTTGGGAACCTCCAACACACAAAAATAACTAAAACCCAAAAAAGTCATTTTTGTTTCTATAGGAAACACCAGAGTTAACTGCCAAGTATCTTCTAAAAATTGAAAAATAAGCTGCTCTTTGCAAGTTAAGCTTTGAATGAATACAGGTAAGTATCCCAGAAGGAAAAGAAATGGCTTCTAAACTGGAGAAGGACTTGAAGCTATTAACATATAAATGAAAGAAACTGTTCATCCCAGGAGAATGACTATGTGAGGGAGCACAGAAAATATTAGAAATGACAGGGGAGGATGGTGCCACTGACTCCTCAACTATCAATACTAACCAAGGGAGACTTTTTGGCTAAGAGACTGTGGATATCTTGGTTACATTGCTAAGTTTATACTTATTATGGAAGATGATGACAAGGACTTATTTAAGACCGATGAGATTAAAAATATGAATTACAACCTGAAAAAACATTAATAACAAAAATTTAATCTCTCCTTTAAAATTTACTACCACAAATCCTTCTCTGAGTATTCAAGGTCTTAATGATCAAATTATAGTGAATTTCCAGAATACTTGTAGTTCATACCACACAATTAACCATGTAATGCTATATTAATTTTATATTTAGTTTTCAAAAGCACATTACCTATTTAGTTACGCTATTTTAAATGAACGCTAGCTTTCTCCCACAAATGGAACATAGTCTCCCTGAAGACAGTGCTGCTCCCCTAACCAATGCAAAATATTCTCGTCCTTTGGTTTTCATACAAGCACTCTGTAATTTCCCCTGCTCATCTCCAAGGTTGTCTGTCTCTCTCCCATTATTTATATAAAGATAAATACAAATCAAAAAAGAAAAAATATAATTCTCCCTGTTGAAAATGAGGAAAATGACTCTTCCTCCTCTTTTCTGAAAGCATTTACTTTAGAAAACTTACCATTGAAAATTCTTTGTCTCTTTCAAATGTATGTAAATCTTTTTTAAAGTTTTTGCTTAAAAGCCTCTTTCTAGCTTTATGATATATAAATAAATGTCTTTCTCAAGAACCTAGGAACCGTCTCTTTGGAAAGTAATCATCAAGGAAGTTACCACTCTTATCTCCCAGTTTCTGTGGGGGTGTAGGAACCTAACTTCAGCGGATGCCTCCTTCCCAGTTACAAAATTATCTGTCAGAAAGACATGAGTTTATTTTCCCTTTGGTAAAGCCAATTAGCTAACACAGATGGTGACTTTACTTATCCAGTGAATTTAGGATGAACTACATGTGACAAATGGTGATGTCAATCAAGTCCTCTCACTTGAGGACTAGTTATTGTTTATCTTGAAAACATGTATGTAATGGGTTGAATCCACTTGGCCAAAAAAAGAGTAAGACTTCTCTCTTTGAAATCCATAAGTAGACTGCTTTTGACGCACATTACTTTCTGGATTAATGCTTATTCAGTAATAAAACATTTTTCTTTCTCTTGTATCTTTGTGATGAGGTTCTGGGTTGAGAGGAGATTTGGTTTTAAATTACATTTCCCCAACACTTTCCCTTTTTTCTCCATCCTCTAAATCTAGCTTTCCCTAAACACTGGTGAAGAGATCTGATCCATCATCAGATCTGCTCTGTCCGAAATCTTCCCTTAGGTAGTATCGTTCACCTGTATTCTGAAGTCTCCTAAATTTATAACATCTTTGATCTTTCTTTTGTGCTTCAGGTTTACTGAATATTCACATATTAAAGTTCTATAGGCAAACAGAATTCTAACCCCATCTTTCCAAAACCTACTGATTATTTTACTTTCCTGATACAATGAATTGTATCACAACCTATGCAACTGCCCAAGATGGAAATCTTATGAATTATTCTGACTTGTCTTTCATTCCAAAGCCTAATGAGACACCAAGTTCCTCTTAAGTATGTTTTAGAAATGTCCCAAACCAGTCTATGTCGATATTACTGGAACGGCGTAGGTGAGACTCTGTATTATAGAAGTCTTCAAACCAGATGAAGAGTAACCCCAGGGACAGAAAGATTTCCCAAGGGTTACTATATGGCAAGAACAGTATAAGGGTCCTCCCTGAGTCCAAAATCCTGCTTTGACAATTTAAAAAAATATTTCAGCAGAAGAATTTTTCCCTCAGTTCTTTTTAACACCGACCCCTAGGACATGATGGATCATGCTATTAGCTTAAGAGAACTTTTGAAAAACAAGCAGTATAGATGACAGAGATTCTTTTAAATGAAATTACAACTTTTAAAACTATATGATGGTTAAATCCTATGGATAAAAATTATAACTGATTTCTTTCAGACCAAAGTTAGTGTTCACTATTCAGTAAGTTGGCTAAACCTATTTTATCAACTCATTCTGAAATATTTATACAAAAAGTAGTCAACCTCCCTTCATTATATAAAACATTTAATGTTTTTACTTGTTAATATAAAACTATATGTCAACTGCCGATCTGATGAGCTTTTAGCAGCATATAGTAGCTATCTTTTTCATAAAACACATAGGGAAATTTTGATCATGATGAAAATGATATTATTTCTGATTTTTATTCAAGCTTCTTATTTAATGATTCCCCAAAATCGAACAGCAGAATTTGATATGTAACCCCCCAACACATTTAGTGAAGGAATATGCCTTACTTCATGAATCACAATGTTAGCTATATTTTATTCTGTATTATTTATTGTAAGTTAGTAATGAGAAATTATTTCTTATTTTCATCACTTAATATGAAATTAATAATACTAGATATAGTATATCATTTTAAGCTTTCCTTGATTGCCTTTGTGATTTAGCTTTCCAGCTATGCAGGGAGAAATACAAGGCTCAAAGTTTACATAATTTGGGGGTTTTCATTAACAAATATAAAATTAGGTATAAAACTGAATATTTAACATTAGAAAAGAAGAAATCTTGGAAGGGAGGCGCTCTGGGAAATATGCTTTGTTAGCTTCATTATAAATATGCCTCTGCACATGTGTTCTGCAATTTATTCTGGTTTTTTAGAAAAAATATTTCATAATATTACTGTAGGTTCTTAAATTGAAAACTGAAGTCAGATTTTTCTGTTGGAAAGTAAATGTTATTTGTTTATGAGGCCAGGTATTGCCAAATGGGTTATATAAAAAATATTCTTCATAAACTGACTCAATCTTTGAGGCAGAACAAAGGTTTGCCATATTTAAATAATATATTTAAACATGATATAAGGTTATTAAAAAGTACTATATTGAAATTAAAAATACTGTTTTTGCAACCTTTTCTGAATATCATTTTAAGCAAGATGCCTCTAAATGAGAGTAACACCAGAATTTAAATTAATTTGAAAGATTATTTTGGGCCGAGTGGTGTGGCACAGTGGGCTGAGTGCTGGTCTGAGAACCAAGAGGTCACCAGTTCAATTCCCAGTCGGGACACACGCCTGGGTTGTAGGCCAGGTCCTCAGGTGGGAGTGTATGAGCAGCAACTGATCTATGTTTCTTCTCACACAGCAGCGTTTCTCTCCCTCTCTTTTTCCTCCCTTCCTCTCTCTAAAAATAAATAAATAAAATCTTTAAAATAAAAAAAAAGAAAAACTATTTTGGTATACTGCTTCTCAGTGATGGAGAAAATGAATGACTAATGATTGGGTAGTAAATCCACTTTTGAAAAGCAGATGGTTTTAATTCTTTGCTTTAATAACAATGAAAAATAGATCTAATCAAATTGCCATCTAACAGATAAATTTTAATGGAAGATTACTATATACATTTTTATTACATCTCAGGGGTCATAGAAATAAATAATATTGTCATAACAAAACTTCCATTCCTACCTATTTACACAAACTAGTTTTCTCAGTGTTTATATCTGTGAAAATACAAAATAAAGAATTTATGCTGAACTGGTCCCAATACATAAGCAAAAAATATTCATCCAAGGATATACGAACTAATCAAAGGGGGGAACTGCCATTTATCTCATTAAGAAATATCTCCAATAAGAAGTTTTAAATAATTATCCTAATAACTTCAATGATGACTCAATCCACAAGAAAAATGTGAAAACTTTTGAGTTTTGTGGTCAGAGGAAATTTAAAAATTAATTATAATTTATATATATATTTTGGTTACAAATGAGAAGGTGATCAAAAGATTTTCCAAGTACAAATATAATACATTATGCAAACTTCTGGGTGAGAAGGGAAGCAGAAATATAATCTGAATATAATTTTAAAGAGAAAAATGATATAAAATTTTTTTCAAAAATAAAATGTCCTTTCTGTGCTTTAAGTGGGTGACAATAGGTAGCAAACTGCTGTGTTTAGATTTCATTGGATACAATACTTTAGAAAATATATTATTTATAACTATTTAAATCTATGAAGAAAACTTTAGCTATCAATTTTAAAATGTGTGATACAGGATGCAGTTTTTCATAATTCTTTCAGTGGATAAATATACACAAAGGGTTTAAAAAACAATGGCCTAGATTCCTGCAAAAGTTGCCTGACCAGCCTCTCCACACTGTTAGCCTCTCCTTAATAAAATATACCCTCTATACCAGTGTATCTCAAACATTATGTTAAAGGCCCCTATACGCTCTTAAAAATTACTGAAGTTCCCAAAAAGCTTTTGTTTATGTGGGTTATTTCTACCAATATTTACCATATTAGATATTAAAACTAAGGAAATGTTAAAGTATTTATTAATTCATTAAAAATAACAATAAACCCAGTACATGGTAACAAATAACTTTTATGAAAAATAACTACTTTCCAAACATATATTTTTTGTGAGAAGAGTAGCATTGTTTTAAATTTAAGTTTCTTTAATGTTAGGTTTAATAGAACACTGTAAGGTTATACCCTATGAAAAATTCCACTATCTACTCATGAAAAAATGAAAGTGAAAAAGGCAAATAACCTCTTAGTTTTATTATGAAAATAACTTCTGATAACACAGACTGCCCAAAGGGGGTATCAGAGGTCCCCACCCTTTGAGAACTGCTGCTCACCAAAAGTAGAGAACAGCAACAACAAAAATGTAGATTTTTTTTCCTAAATTATGAGTCTCACTACGTTATACACTTGGATAAAGTCTCTAATATCTCACCTACACCCTTTCTACTAAATAAAGTCTGAACTAATTAACATGGTATACAGAGCTCAATACCATTCTAGCCACAGTTACTCCCTGTTTGTTCTGTCATTATGCCCTCACTTGCAAGTCCCTGACCCTCCTGTTCTTGTTGTCCTCCTCATGGAATGCCCTTCCTCTGGTCTATCAATAAACTTTAAAAAACAAAATTAACTACTACTTTATTTCTTTTCTTTGCTTCTTATTAAAATATAGTTGACATATATTATAACATGAGTTTCAAGCGTACAACATAATTATTCAACATTTACATACCTTACGAGGTGATCACTGTGATAGTTAATCATCTGTCATTATACAAAGTTAATCACTATATATCACTATATCACTATACTGTGATAGTTAATCATCTGTCATTACTATAATACCACTGACTATATTTCTTATGCTGCACATTATGTCCCTGTGACTTACTTATTTTATAACTGGAAGTTATAAACGGGAAGTGTGTACCACTTATTCCCTTTCACCTTTTCACCCATCTCCCTAGAGACCCCCAACACCTCTAGTGTATCATGCTAAGTGAAATAAGTCAGACAGAGGTAGACAAATACCCTATGATTTCACTTGATACATGCAATGTAAAAAACCTTGACTTTGAGAAAGGTATTTAACCCCGTCTACAATTCAGTTCCCTCATGCTTAAAATAAGATAATAATACCTATTCTCCAAAGGTGGTTGTAAGGATTAAATGAGACAATTCATGAAATGTATTTAAGGCTAATGTAAGCATATGATAAATTTTTGCTCTTATTGACAAACTATTAATAATAGTGAAAATAAAGTTGGAAGTTTGTGCTATAAAATTTCATTTTATTGTACTAAAATATACTCACCAGAATATGGGACTTTCACCCGGTTCTTTCACTTTGTAGTATTCTTTGTCTTGTGGCAAGACTTTGGTTAACCCAAAATCTCCAATTTTAACTCTGTTTTCATTCTCCACCAATATATTCCTTGTTGCCAGATCCCTATGGATATATCTTTTTGTACCAAGATACTCCATACCCTACAGATAAAACATCATTGTTCTTTTAGCTGGTTTCATAAACATAAATAATTACACTCTTAATTATCTAAGAAAAGCTAGACAATTTCTTAACAATTACTTCAACATGCTCTCCTCATCTACAACAAATAACCAGAATATTAGGTACCTTGCATATCTGAGATGTGTACTGCAGAAGTTTTTTATGATCTATCCGTTCTTTATGCTTTTGGAGATAGTCACGTAAACTTCCATATGGTAAATATTCCATAATTAATCTTAGATTACGCCGGCCTTTTAAAATACAAATGGGAACATAATTTTACTTTGTCATATTTAACTGATAAAATATTTAAAAACAACCACATATAAATGACTTAAAGATATATAAAATCTAAGTCTAAGATGATAAAATTTGCTTATAAATTAAAGGTGATATAATAAACAACAGGCTTTTCAATCAAGAAGTTTTAAAAAGAAGCTTTAAAAACAGTTATGTTTTTTAATCTTCTGTAACCCTTTATGCAAACGAAAATAAGCTGATGAGAAAACTTCCTTTCTCCTCATCTTATATGGAACAAAAAGCATTTAATTTTAAAAATATTTTTAAAGAAAATGTGAACAAAGGTAATTTCTTTCTTTGAAAATGATATTCACCTGATAAGCTTAAGCAAGAGTGATAACCACTATCCTCAGTGAAGAGAATGGTTAACCAACTAGTCAAAGACTTCCTGCAGTCAGAGCCCACCATTACCAAGCACCACATCCAGTCTTCTCTCTCTGGACATGGGTATATTATAAGTCCAGATCTTAACACAGTATAAGTTTCTATTACTCAGGATGCCAATGACATACCTTGAGTTCAAAATAGGTTTCAATGGGCAACATACCAGCACTGTAGCACACACCCTTGTACTTTACAATGTTGTCATGTTGCAGGGATTTAAGGATTTCAATTTCCCTTTCAAAGTCCCTGAGGTGCTCCTCAGTACTGTGCTGAAGCTTTTTCACAGCCACCACCTCCCCAGTGTTGTCTTGTAGAGGGTCATACCGGCACATCTCCACACTCCCAAAATTACCCTAAACAACACAGCACATAAGGATAGAAATCTCGAGTTTTCTACACAAATACTAACAAATTCTACAATAATTATGTAAGCAATTCCAACAGCTAAAATTAACAAACATCTCTAAGCTTACATTAGGCAACTTTCAGAACAAAAAAAGGAAATAGTGTTTCAACAGGTGGGTAGTAAACCTATATATTTAATTTCTTCAAAAAGAATTATAAACAACTTCAAGAAAGCATTTAAACATAAACCATGAACATTAATTATTAAGACAACCCAAGGGACATGCCAGGGAATTCCTAAATTTCTATCACTAACTTCCAGAAAGAACGTCACTTCTTCCCAATACACCCTTTGATATCATTGTCAGTGAGCTGCATGGAGTAAGGGTCTATCATGGCTGAATGTGTATGTCCTCCCAAAATTCATGATAAAGGCTTAACCCTCAATGTGAGTGTATATTAGGAGATAGGACCTGTGAAGGAATGATAAAGGATAAATGAGGTCATAAGGGCGAGGCCTTAATCTGATAGGGTTGGTGCCTTTATAAAAAGAGGAAGAGACGCCAGAGTTCGCTGTCATATCAGGGCACAGCAAGAAGGCAGCCTTATGAAGGCCAAAAAGGGAGCCATTGCCAGCAATCAAATCCTGACAGAACCTTGATGTCAGACTTTCCAGCCTCCAGAACTATCAGAAATAAATATCTGATGTTTAAGCCACCAAGGTCATGGTATTTTGTTATGGCAGCCTGAGCAGACTAATACAAAGTCTGATTTATTTGCTCAAGAAAGTAAAATGTTAGCCTATGTGGATGTTCCTTTTTTTTTCCAGGCGAGTCATTAAAGAAGTCTGTTCTCTTTTTATTTATTAACACTTATTATCTACATAGAGTTAATAAGTTGATATATAACATTTAAAACTAACTTTTGGGCATTAAACAAATTAGTATATTTTGGATAATATTGCATTCTTAAAGAATAAAACAACATAGTCCTTAAGCTACAAGATTCTAAGTGACTATTTTCAGTTACAAATTTGAAGTCAATTAAAAGAAACTTATACCACATATAAAATTAAATCTCTAATTACAGAGGCCACATAGCAAGGGATGAGATGTCCTCTCTGATTAGGTTATAAAAAGGCCATGGTTCCTACCACTGGTGTTTGCTCTCAGCTGTCATTCTGTGAGGCAATCCCATGGAAAGACCCATGTACCTGAGCTTAAATCAGATATTCTGAAGCCTGGCAACAGCCACATGAATGAGCGTGGGAGTGAATCATCCCCTCATCAAGCCTTCAGATGTGACTGCCAGGTCTGGCTGACACCCACCAAGTTGCTACCAGAATCCTGACTCACCTAGACTAGGTGATAATGAATGCTGTTTTCAGCTGTTAAATTTTAGGGTAATTTGTTACACAATAATAGACTTTCTTTTTTTTTCTTTGCCATTGCTGCATCACTTGAAACATTCTTGAGAATACTTACAAACAAGGAACAATAGCGAAGTATTAATATAGCTAAGCCAACATTCAATGTAATTCCCAATGTTTGGCTCTGGTAAAGACAGGTTAGAGCATTTGGCTTAGATACAAGGCCTAAGAGAGGCCTTGATAATACATCCATACCGAAGTCTATACATAAGGTCACAAGGTACAGATCCCTATACTAGCCAACTTAGGGGAAGAAAGAGAGTTTACCACTGCGACTGGACCTGCTAAGAACTGAGCCTTTCCTTGTCTTGTTTATGTAGGCTAAGTAAGATTGTGTGACCTTTTGGCAGAAAGAAACTGCCTGCTGGTGAAAACAGTCCAGTCAACAAGTGCATTCTGAACAATCAGATTCTTTCTCCCCGAGATGACTAGAAAAGGAAGTGAGTAGAAGGGCTTAATTCAATTATTCCTTTCTCTATTTCATAAAGAAAGTGCCCTCTACCAAGAAAGGGTCCCATGGTCAAATCAACCAGGGAAATATTACCTAATTTATCATCCTCTTGAAGATATTCAATGCACATTACACATTAAAGGTTCTGAGAAGTTCTCAGAATTTCTGACAACTACATCTTTTTTCTACAAACACTCCTTAAAAATTTGTGAAATGTGAACTTTAGAGAATCTCTAAAGATCTTTTTCTAAATAAAATATTCCAATTATACTTTATTTTAAAATTTCCATCATCTTACCTTGCCAAGTTGCTGCAGAAATTTCAAGTGTCTCTCTTCAAACTGAGTAGGGTCTCGGTCTTCAAAAGCACCAGAAAACCCTAGGGCACCTATCCTCATATTTGGCAACATGTCATTCTCTGTTAATAGTTCATAATCTGAAGAAATAAAAAATATTACCACCATAAGATGGAAAATACATTCTCTGGGTTAAATTGATATATATTCAAGTTGATCAAAATAATTAGAATGAGTCAGAAATACTAAATACAAATTAATACAGGGTAACTCTAATAGTTTATATTAATAGGAGCCTTTAATTACCCATAATCTGACAGGTGTTCAAGAAAGATTTTTACAAAGGATAAATAATTACTTTACAAAATAGGTAGTTTTCATATTTATAAAGTAAGAATATATTCTGACTTTTCCTGTGAAAATATCAAGTGGTATTGAAACTGGAAATACCTGTGGGTCAGACACATGTATATTTAGCTACATATTTTAAAGGGAAGGACAAACAAAAACAAATCTACTTCATATTTAGAAAATATATTATAAAATGTATAAATACTGGTTTAAAAAAAACAAAGAATTGTTTTTAAAAACTCAAATAAGATAAATACACTTTGGTAGTATACTACTCACCAAGTGGAACACTAAAACTGGGTAACCGAAGGAGAAAAAGCCTTTTTTAAAAATGGAAAGACTGCTCAATCACAGAGACCAGAAAATGTGTAAAGCAGAAAAAGTCATATGACCATAAGAAGTTAAGAAGTGCTAAAGACATTAAAGAATTTACTGGAAGGGATTATAAAATTACTAAAGATTTGTTAAATACAACAAAATAGACCGATAGCTGGAGAATCAGTAAGACTGCTCCAACAATACATACCTGGAGTAAACAAACTGTTTAGATCTCGTATGATGGCTCTGAAAGAAGGTCTAAAATCTGGTTCATAATCCATACAATTATTAATAAGATTTGCTAATTCTGTCCACTTTGGTGCGGGAAGCTGGTGCCTATCTTCATAAAACTGTAGCTTCTATAATTAAAGAACCACACATTGAGAATAAATTGCATAATGCCTTATCGACCTTCTTTTTAACATTAGATGAGCTAAAAAAAACCCCATAAAATCATGTGGAACATCAAGGATCACAGAATTAATCCAATTCCACAGTCTATAAAAACTTACTCGCTGAGAATCCAAAGCATTCAGAGGCTTATCTCCTCCACTGCAGATTTCCCACAAAGTGGTACCAAAACTCCATTTGTCTGTTGCCAAGTTTAAATTTTTAGGATTTTCAATGCATTCAGGTGGTACCCATGGTATTCTCTCCTGAAGAACTTTTAAATGATAGGAACATTGTATGGTTAAGTAGTTCTCACAAGTAATTCTTTTATATGCAAATAATTTTTAAAGTGATTTGAAAAATCATCTACTTCAATATCTTAGCTTTAACAATGATGAAACTAAAATCTATACAGTAATTTGCCCAAAGTCACACAATCTGTTAGTAGCACTAAGAGAATTAGAATCCTGTACAATAAATCCTGGATCAACTAAACTCTTTCCATTAAATCATAGTGTCTCTTTACCACTTTCTATTAATACTGAATTCAAAAAAATTTTTTTCCATAAAATTTGTCCTAAAATTGCCTCTTGACATTTTTTTGTATTTCTTTATAATGTGTAAGGAGTAAAGGTACATTCTAATATGTTTTAATGATTCAATAGCAGTGATAGTTCCAATTTATGAAAAGATAAGAACCAACAGGAAGATGGGTAAATTATACCAAGATATTCTGGATACAGAATCAGTATGTGCAGGTTCTGCTCAAATCATGGAATTTCTCCAGTAAAGTTTCTGTGCTTTTTGACCCCATGAAAAAAATGGTATTCAAGAAAAGAGAGAGGGCTTTAACTCCACCTTCTGGTATTCTGGCACAGACAGATAAGTACGTAGGTCGGAAGGTAGATAGACAGACAGACAAACAGACAAACAGAAAAGAATGAAGAGCAATCTGTTGCATCTTTTGGTATATTCAGAGAGTACATGTGCCTTTCTCCTTCACCATGAGTACATTTCTCTTTCTTCACCTCTAATTCCAAAGGGTAAAATTTCACTGAGAACCAGATCTAAGATTCTATAACATTTTCTGTTTTATAATCTGTCTTCACTGTCAGATGAGCCATTAACTTTAAGTACTACTGGCTTAAACATGCATCAATGCACAAAAATTGATCAATTTTGATTCTAAATTTAGAACATTCAATTAGAGAAATTACCTAAGATAATGAAATACAATTACATTATTTCAACCAAAATAACTCCTTTCAGCTATTTGACTTAAATCTTCTTTTAACTAAATGTGTTAAACAGAAGGGTTAAGAAACACAAAAGAAAGGTTGGTTTGTTTGTATTTTTAAAAAAGCTTGGAAAAGCAGGATTCACTGAGTAATTAAACTAAATAGAATCTCAAACTAAGTAAACATATCTCCTCAAATTTTTATTTAGTGACTAAGGAAAGAAAAATTTAGCAAATTTACTTGAGGCTCAAAGAATATTAGAAAATTTCACTGTAAAAATGGATAAAATCTGACCCTCCATACATAATTAGGGATCAAAACTAATTTTAAAAATTATGGATCAGGTGATAAATAAAGGTCATTTGACAAATGTATGAGAAATATGCATCTAAAGCACATTCCAGTATTTAGAGGAATGCGGTAGATGGCAAAGAAAGGACATGTTAATACCAAAGAGACAGAGGGTAAAACTGGCTAAGTCCTCCAAAAAAGTCACTTAAGATACATTGTATAAACATCAAAATAAAGTCCAGTTCAAGCATAACAAGTAAACAAAAAATATAAAATAAATAGAAAAACATTTAGTTGAATATTCTATCTGGGTAGGAAAGAACTATCAAAGCATAAAAGTAATGGAAGAAATTATAAAGAATGTTATCAGCATATTTTCATATTTAAACAATGTTAAAAAAATTAAAAAGTAAATCAGAGTTGTAAAGAATCTGACACAAAATGAGAAAGGTTAATATTATTCCATGAAGAATATATGGGGATCAATAAAAAGTTCACTAAGATCTGCAGAGAAAACTAGACAAAAGATGTGAAGAAACAGTGAAGGGTAAATACAAATATACAATAAATTTATGAAAAACTCTTCAGTGTCATGAATAATCACAGAACAGGAAAGCAAAATAATGTGATGTGATTTTCATCTATTAAATTAAGAGCTCTCCAATGCTAGAAAGCCCTCCGAGGACAATTGAGTACCACTTTTTCAGAGAGCTCCCTGATGACTTACATCGAAAGCCTTAAAAATGTTCTCATTCCTTGACCCAGGAATTGTATTGTAGGTATCTATTCTAAGGAAATAATTCAGAAATATAACCAAGATTTTTGTATATCATCATAGTCCCTAAAAAGTAAATAAAATAGAAAATAAAAATAAATAAAGATAAAATCTGCCCTTCCATACAGAATTGGGGATTAAAACTGTTTTAAAAACTTATCTTAAGAGTCCTGTGGACCCTGAGAAAGAAGATGCCTACTAAGTAGGGTTCCTGGTGGCTAGCTGGGCTCAAATTTGAAAAACAAACAAAAAATGAAAAACCACCAACAAAAAACAGAGCCTAGCAGCCATTTCTGCACAGGGGTAGCCTCTCATGCAAACTACTTTAGGGAGAAGCCTGCACTTGCCTCTGCACTGTGTGCCACCTGAGCCAGCCCTTATAAAGGAGAAAGGAATACTATTTCAACCAAGAGGACTAAGGCTTTCCCTGCCCAACTCCAACCAACCAGAGTGGCTCTATTCTGCCCAATCAGGACAGTGACTTTTGGATCAATCAAACTGTGAGGAACTGGAGTCCTCATTTGCATAAAGACAGACAATCAGGGACCAGGGGGCAGGGACTTCTGTCCATATAAGCCAGCTGGCCTCTGGCTCTGGAAGTGCACTTCCCTTTCCACCTAAGACTGAAAACAGTTTCCCTGGCTTCTCACCAGAGCAGAGTGGCACAGAGCAGACCAAGCGCAGCGCAAAGCAAACTGGCATGAAGCAAAGCAGACCATCAGGAGCACGGCAGAGCTGTCTAGCCAGAGAGGGGCCTGCCCCCAGGACCACCTGTTCTCACAGCCATGCTGTATCACAATTGTCCTGTTAGACACTGAATAAAGTTTTCTTTTCCGCCACACCCCAATTTGGGGGTTCCTGGTGCACTGAATTAGCATCAGTGACCGCCAGTTGAAAGTCCATAGTAACAAGGTTATAAGGACAAATAAACAGAGGCTTGGATGTAACTATAAATAAATTTAATTGCCAAAAATGGTAGATAAATTTATCATTAATCAAGAACATGTCACTAAAATGGTTTAAGAAAAATTAACATGTTCTTTATGCAACCCTCCAAGTAAAGCTTAATAAAGTTAAATACAATCCCTGTAGAACTTACTGTCCTTTGGCAAAACTGTAATGCTAATGCCAGGATCACTAAGTTTGATGAAAGGAGGATTTCCTGTCTTCCTGTCTTCTTCTCTGATAAGTAGAATATTTTTGGCGCACACATTCCCATGAATAAGGGTTTTTTCTTCCTGTTAAAGGAAAATGTACATACATTCAAATATCAATCCACAAATATACAAGCATTTAATATAACTCAGACACCAAAATGGACTTAAAGAAAAATAAGATAGTATTAATTAATAAATATTAATTTGAAGATATTCTTTGAGATAATAAAAGGAAATTTTACGGCTAATAGTGTGCTTCCTGTTTTACATTTTAAATGACACAATAATCTATACCCATAATAAAACAAATACATTAAAACTACCCAATGCCACTTTAGTTTCTAAAGCTGAGATTTTAAGTAGCATCTATTTTTAGGTGGCAGCTGACAGAAATACTATTTCGTTCAGCAGCGGAATACAGGTGCACTCTGAGGCGCCTGATCACTGGCTGCCCTCTGGTATTCTGCTCTCTAGCAATACTGCTTTCTTATTGGGCATAATTTCTAATTGCCCACAAACACCACAACAAGGTATATTCTAAAGGGTTTTCTACCATCCATAGTTAGCACAACATGTTTCCGCATAATTTTTGGTTAAATTCTCCAATCCTAAGTGACATAAACTATAGATTATCGGTTCTTCAGTTCTAAGAGATTAGTGGGATGACAAAACTATTTCTTTTAAACGTGATTTTACATAAATAAATATGTACCTAATATAATACCTTTCATAAACTAGTACAGGTTGTTTTAAATTACTCATCATCCATTTACAGATTTATTTATGTTCCCAGGTCAAGATCCTCTCTACACTACTTCAAAAGATGAAAGAAATTTCTGATAAAAGAATATACTAATTACTTACTAGAAAATGCATGGCCCATGCCAACTGTTTAGCCACTTCAAGTTTCCATAATATATTTATAGAAGTTTTATTCTTTTTCAAATATGTATCTAGTGATCCAAATTTCACAAACTCCTGAACCAGAATATCTGCATAAAAATATAGCAATAATAAGGCTCAAGTATATATCAATAAAAATATATAATTTTAAACTTTTATAAATATATTTATAGTTATATGTGGATATTATAAAAAAGATTTACCTACACAAAATTCACTAATTTAAACAAATATTTTATTTATTTACTTATTGTTAGAGACAGGAAAAAAGGGAGAAAGAGAGGGAGAGAAACATCAATGTGTTCAGAGAAACATCGATTGTTTGCCTCTTGCATGCCCCCAGCTGGGGACCTGGCCCACAACCAAGGCACGTGCCCTTACCAGGAATTGAACCAGTGACCTTTCAGGTTGCAAGACAACAGCCAACTCACTGAGCCACACCAGTCAGGGCAAAATTCACTAATTCAAAGAAAGCTTAACAGCTATATACCATTTGGGAAGAGTTTAGTTTATTCACAACAGTAAAAGGTAGGAATCTAAACCACTGTATCTATAATATTATACATAATTATATAGCACATATAGTAACATAATATATAACATAATACATATTATATCACATGTTATATATTATATGTGCATAGTAAATGTAATATTATATATGTACTAAATATGACACATTATTATATACACATTTTAAACACACACACATGTAAAATATTACTTCAGTATACCTCTACATGTCAGTACTAAATTATGGCTGCTTTTTTAAAACAAATGAAAATTTCTCACATAATTTTTTTTCATATATTTTATTGATTCTGCTATTACAGTTGTCTCATTTTTTTCTCCCATTTATACCCTCTGCCCTGTACACAATCGTATCATCCCCACACTTCTTAGTTCATGTTTATGGGCTGTACATATCTGTTCTTTGACTTCTCAATTTCCTATACTATTCTTAGCCTCCCCCTATTTTTTTTTTTTTTTTTTGGTCAACATTTTCCTGCCACCTCTTTGCCCAGCCCCACCCATCCCAACCTCCCACCCTCAATCCTTCCCCCATTTGGCTTTGTCAATGGGTCCTTTATGCATGTTCCTTGATGACCCTCTCCCCTCCTTTTCCCCTGTTACCCCCCTCTCTCCTACCCTCTGGTTACTGTCAGTTTGTTTTTTATTTTAATGTTGCTGGTTATATTTTGCTTGCATGTTTATTTTGTAGATTAGTTTCCACTTATAGGTGAGATGACATGGTATTATTTCACTTAGCATAATATTCTCCAGTTCCATCCATGCTGTTGAGAAGGGTAGGAGCTCCTTCTTTCCCTCTGCTGTGTAGTATTCCATTGTGTAAATGTACCAGTTTTTTGTCCACTCATTTACTAATGGGCACTTAGGCTGATTCCAGATCTCGGCTATTGTAAATAACACTGCTATGAACATTGGGGTGCACAGGTTCTTTTGAGTTGGTGTTTCAGGATTCTTAGGGTATAATCCTAGCAGTGGAACTGCTAGGTAAAAAGGCAGTTCCATTTTTAGTTATTTTGAGGAAATTCTAAACTGTGTTCCACAGTTGCTGCACCAGTCTGCATTCCTACCAAAAGTGTACTAGGGTTCCCTTTTCTCCAAAACCTCACCAGCACTTGTTTGTTGATTTGTTTATGATGGCCATTCTGGCTGGTGTGAAGTGGTATCTCATTGTGGTTTTAATTTGCATCTCTCTGATGGCTAGTGATGCTGAGCATCCTTTCATGTGTCTCTGGGCCCTGTGTATATCCTCCGTGGAGAAGTGTCTGTTCAGGTCCTTTGCCCATTTTTTAATTGGATTGTTTGTCTTCTTGGAGTGGAGTTGTGTGAGTTCTTTATAGATTTTGGAGATCAAACCCTTGTCTGAGGTATCATTGGCAAATATATTTTCCCATATGGTTGGTCCCCTTTTCATTTTGCTGATGTTTTCTTTAGGCTTGCAGAAGCTTCTTATTTGGATGAAGTCCCATTTGTTTATTCTTTCCTTTATGTCCCTTGCTCTAGGGGACATATAGGTGAAAATATTGTTGTGTGGAATATCTGAGATTTTCCCACCTATGGTCTCCTCTAGGACTTTTATGGTGCCGCAGCTTATATTTAAGTTTTTTATCCATCTTGAATTTATTTTTGTGTGTGGTGTAAGCTGGTGGTCAAATTTCATTTTTTTGCAGGTAGCTGTCCAGATGTCCCAACACCATTTGTTGAAGAGGCTATTTTTACTACATTTTATGCTTCTGCTATCACATAGTTAATTTTTCATCCATGAAACTATTTAGACACTCAAAGCTTCCTGAAATTCTTCCACACACAAAAATCAATAGCAATGTCTATTCTATTGGAGACATAAAGGATAATTTGAGTGTGAATTGCATCCATTCCTTTAATTTATGCTGTAAAAAGTTAGTATTTTGCATTGCTTTATCTTTAAAACTACTTTTAAAATTAAGATATACAGGGTCTAGGAGAAGTAATGTCTGCTTTAGTGTGGTGGGTAGGATAATAATACGGGTGTAATAATTTACAGTTTTAATTTGAACATTTCACCTAAAATATCATATGGTGTGCTTGAGTGTGATATTGTTATGTTATAGAATTCATGTTTATGATTTTGTAATAAAAGACTTTGTAATAAAAAAGGGGTGTTATTTGTGCCGGACCCTGTACTTTGCCAGAGAAACAAATATTAGCTCTTAGAAACAGTACTGACTGCCTTTAAGGCACAATAAAAATTCTCAACCCTGTTAGTATTGACCAAGTTCCTGAAAGCCAAGACTATTCCTACAAAAAGCATGTTATTTAATAAAATAATTAACTGGGTTTAGGATTTATTTATATCCATCTTGTAATAATTTGTGATAGAGTAAGCTTAAGTTCTCGATTTCAAATTTGAATTTATTGAGGTCATTTTGTTATTTCTAAAGCATAGTGTTGTTTTTAAAATTTAAAAATGGGAAATTGAGACAAAATAAAAAACACAAAAATTGAAGTAAAATTTTTAAACATGGTGTCATGATATATATTTTTAAAGAAATTCGGACAGACTTCATATTGTAACTGATGTTAGTTCTTGGTCCAGTAAGTTTTTAAGTGTCTATACTTCATACATGCCTATGTTTCATATATTTGCTTTAAAATGCATACGGTAGAATTAATCTTGAATAGTGATTCTGCTTGATTTAATATTAAAATTACTTAGTTTTAATTTGGTATATAACAACTGTTAGTAACAAAAGTTGCCTTTGGACCTTGCTGGGTAACAAAAACAAATGAAAGTTTTGCTGCCTGTAGTTAATTTGGAGAATAATCCACATGTCAATAGTTAAGTATTGACCAGTGTTAACCCAATATATTTAGTTTTTTAAAAAGATTGCCTGCAGGTAAATTTGTCAGGGAAAGTGTCCAAAAAAAAACCCCAATGAACAGGAGCTTAATCAAACCTCTTTATGTGGCATTTAAGACCTATGTTTCATAGATACTACAGATTGTCATGTGTCCCCTTATTTTATGTCATTAAAAGAAAAAAATTACCAATTAAACTGGTATACCATCAATTTATATCACATTTCAAGTTCAGATATTCTTAAATGTGAAAAAAGTACATCACAGAATCAACAAAATAAATATAATAACAAGTGTAAGTATTGGGATTACATGCTCTAAGTGCATTCTTCTATTTCCCCAAAATGAAAAATGACAAGAATAATCAATAAATAAAAGAAATAAATACAGAACCACTCTGGTTGGCTATGAGTAGGCAGAACTCTCCACTACTGCATTTAGATTTGCCTTTCTTTTATTAAACCCTTAAGATACCTGAGGAACTTCCAGAAAACAGATTTGAAAACCACCTGCCTTTGAAAAGACTATCGATTTTCAAATATATGAGGCAATGTTATATAAGTATGGATGCATATCTAATCCACATTACTAATGAAAATGGGGAATTACATAGAAATTTTCTGAATGTAAACTTAACTGTTTTTATGAAAAGTCTAAATTTAGACATAGAATATATCAAGTATCAACATCCAGCCATTTCAGTTAGTTTCATTAAGAATCATTCTACAATGTATATGCTTTGTCTTTATAAAACCAAATAAACTGGTACTATACTGAAACGGTCAGTTATTCCAACATTAAGTTAAACCAACCATAATCTACAGGGTTGGGCAAAAGTAGGTTTAGAGTTGTTCATATGGGAAATAATACAATAATTAATAAATAATAATATAAGAATAAACTATGTTTTGTGTACTCACAACTGTAAACCTACTTTTGTCCCACCCTATATATTGTTATGGTAAAAGATTAGTAAACATTGTTTACTATAATGCTGTAGTGTTTTAGCATTTTAACATGTGCCATGTTAATTACTTTCTACATTTTAATTTCATTCATTGGTTTCCTTTTTGAGAAGACCTTACTGAACAGTTCTACAATGTTTTGGGTTTCAATAATAATTAGTTCCTGTTAAATTATGGTTTATACTGATACCTAACTATAATCCTGAAATTGAATTTTCTATATAAACAAAAATGGATGAACTGAGAAAGTCATAATATTAACATAAGGAAGCCAGAGGTTTACTTACTCTCCTCTCCACAGACACATACTCCATAATTTAAAACCAGATGCTTGTGAGAAAGCTGGCTCATCATGCTTGCTGCTTCAAAGAAAGACTAAGGAAAAGAAAACCATGCAAAAGAATTATTGTTTGTGCCTGTAAGTATTGGCAGTTCACAAAGGTAAGAGAAATGAATTTTCCCATTCTCTTCAGAACTATATAAATAAAACTACAATGTACTTTGATCCCCTTATATTGTCTTGCAACTGCCATCAACCTTAATGCTAGAGTTCATTCTGAGGAAAACTCCTCATAAGGTTGGAATGAGCAGACAGCAATGAGAGAAAGGCAGCAATAGTGGAACAGGGCAGCACGAATAATGGAAGATTCAAGGGCTTAGACCTATGGCACCCTGAGTAGAAGACAGGTACAAACAGAGGTAGACACCAGAGGCAGTAATATGGGACTGAAATAAATGGAGGGGAAGTTCAAATTATATTTCCTGAGGAATTAAAAATGATCTCTATGCAGATAAATATCATGGCAACTATGCTGGGGGATTTGCGCAGTACTTACACCACTCTAACTCAACTAAACTTTGACGAGAACATTTGGCTACTGTTGCTAAGGGACGCAGTCACCAGTACACCAGCATTGTAATCCAGTGTTCTGGATTACAACAACTCTTCGACTTACATGTTTCATATCATCTTTCACTAACATCCTTTAAGGCATTTTAAGTATCACAACTGTTTAGTGATGTCTT
This sequence comes from Mormoops blainvillei, assembly GCA_004026545.1. NCBI lineage: Eukaryota > Metazoa > Chordata > Mammalia > Chiroptera > Mormoopidae > Mormoops > Mormoops blainvillei. Next base: position 99,837 of record PVJD01004905.1, read on the forward strand.
GCTATGCTAAGGACTGCATATGGCAAATGGCAGCTGGGTTTCTGTGGGCTAGTATCTCCAGAATCCACATTTCACCTAGAATGTTCCTTAGTACAAACTCTTTTTTAAAAAAAGTAGATGAAATTTTGGAGGAAGCCTGTGGAACCCATAAAGCTCTCACAACCAACTTTGAACACCACTGCCTTAGTATATGAAGAGACATAATAGTACTCATAACACAATGCTAAAAGTAATTAGTTTGGAAATATTATTTTTAAAAATATTCTGAAATTTTCTACAGTCACACCAGAAGGCATCCTCTGAAAGTCCTTAATATATATACTTTTTAAAGTTACAATTGAAAAACTACAAGCATGAATGTGTTGTGTGCATAGGAGACCACATCTTTAAAAATCATAAACTACATGAACTACACAAAAAACATACACACCTCTGAATAGTTTCTATGTGCTTTTTCCAAAACTTTTAAAAGAACTTCTGTTTCATGCAGTTGACCGTAGTCTCCTATTTCTCTTCTTACACCTTTAAAAATTTTTGTAAAAGTGCCTTGGCCAAGGCTCTCATTCTTTAAAAGAAAGCAAAGAAAAGAATGAGTAAACATGGTTAAAGATGTGAGAATTAGGAAATATGTTCAATGACAACGAGTTTTAAAAAATCCATTAGCAAATATTTCTCCTACAAACTAAACCCAGATTTAAGGCTCCAAATTAAGTATATTTTGCTTCCCTACACACTAATAGAAAACAAGAAAATAAGGATTAATGAATAAAGTACATTTTGGTTTCACCTGGTTCTTAAACCCCCTGAATTAGCTATAATTATCACTGATTTATAGAGTCAATGTTTACCTACATTTATTTAGATGTGAATTTTTTTTTTGATTGCTGTTCTTAATAGTGCTGTAGAAAGGTAGTATAGTACGGTCGTGGAGGCAGAATACCTGACTTAGTCCTTATTATCCACTACCTTCTAGTTGTATGACCTGGTACAGGTGATTTAATCTCTGTGCTGCAGTTGTCTTGGTTACCTCATTGGAGGAATGAGAATAATGACTATTTTTTCATAGGCTGTTATGAACGATAAATGAAGAAATACAAGAAAGCACTCAGCCCAGTCCATGACACATAGTAATTGCTATTACTACTATCACTTAGTATTTCCTGCATATCCTTAGCAGAGTAATTGTTGACACACTGAATTCTAAAGCAGGGCTGCCTATGTTCAAATTGAAACTCTACTGTTACTAGTTTTGTAATGTTAGGTTATCCATTATTCACATGCGGATTTATGTCTTCACAAATGTTGTTAATTCTATCTACTGTCTCTTTATGGAAATTGGACATCAGTTAATCTTTCTCATTCTGTTCTCCATGTTCCTTAATCTCTCTTTTATAATTTCCATTTCTTTCTCCCTATCTGCTATATCTGAATAATTTCCAGATCTGTCTTCCAATTCACTAATTCTCTCTTCAACTATAAATAATCTTTTTTTTAACCTGTCCATTTCGTTTTAAGGTCAATGAATTTATTTTTCATTTCTATATTTTTCTTCTCTAAATCATTTTGGTCTTTTTAAATGCCTTGTTTCTTTTCCCCATGTTTTCAACTCCTGTTATATCTTTTAAAATACTTATGTATTTTATAATCTCTTTCTAAAAAGTCTGTTATATGAAATGCTTTAGATGTTTGCTGGTCTGCTGACTCCCTTACTCTTGGATTATTCCCCTGTATGTTTTAATTTTTTCAATTAAAAGCTCATATTTGGAGCCGTTTCATCTGAGGAGTCCTGAATGACCTAGGCTGAGAGTATGTTCCTTCAAAAAGATTTTGTTTCTGCTTCTGCCACATACCACAGGGTATTACTACGGGAATATCACTTTTTATTTCATTTATTAGCTTAGGGTTTCTCAGATCATGCAAGTGGAATAAAGAAACCCAAACTAAAAGCTTATGATTACAAATTCTCAGGAAGACTTTTTTTCCTAAGAGCCCAAGTAAAACAGACAATACTCCTCCTGTAGCTAGTGGGTAAATTTTTCACAGTCCACATATTGTTTCATTGAGAATGTATGTGCTTAAAGGTCCTGGCTTTATTCAGAGATAACTTCACTTTTAACTTCTGGTCTTCTGTAAGCCCCAAGACTTGGCCCTACTTTTAGATCTTAATCCCCTTGATTTTTGAGACTAATCCCAAGCCCCAACATCATTCTACAGCCAAAACATCAGCACTTATGTACTACTTTGTTTTCAGTTTCTTCTTTATTTTTAGTCCCTTGAATTTCCCTTATTTTATCTACAATGTGATCATTAAGGTATAGGTCTTCTGTACAAGACAATTTTTAATTTTTAATTTAAGATTTATAAAGAAATTTCTAAAATCCTGAAAACAGAATACAACTCCCTTCTTAAAATAATTAATTTTAGTAATTTATAATTCAAGTTTGGTATCACATTTTCACAAGAAATAAAAATATTTAAACAGCAATAAAAGTTTAACAATATAGATTATAATAAAATAGTTCCAAATGTCACAGGAATATAAGTGGGAAATAGTTGTAATTTTAAATGACAAGAAAAGACAATAATCAGTATCTAACAACTTACAAATATCAAATCTTCATTTCTGATTTTGTGAAACACCATTTGGTTCACATTATTATGCCTCTGTAATGTTGGTGAGTTTGGTACATCAGAAACACCATTGGTTCTGAAGACTAGAAGGTTTGATTTATCTGTAAAAGAAAAAAAAATAATGAAAACCATATATAATCAAAACACACCATGGAAATAACTGCTCCAGAGGGGTAAAATAAAATGTGTTCCAAATATGAGAAATGTTTAGCAACTTCTTACTATTCATTTCTTTCATAGAAAATTATTTTAGCATTTTACTCATTAAATTTTAATGTACTCTAACCAGTTATTTCAAATATTCAAAATTATAATCATTTCCTTAACTAATATACTTTTTCAGGAATTTTAATAATTTTTTAAAATCCTATTATTTCAAGACCCTTTCAACCTTACCATTTTAATTTTATAAGTTTAGAAATTAAAATTGTAAGAGTGTGAAAGTTTTTACTTTGAACCACATACAAAAATTTAGTAGTGAAGTCTTTCTTTCACTTCAATAAATAGTGACTGGTTTATATCAAGCAATTATTATTTTTAAATAGCATTTTAGAATTATGGAACTTCCCATCAATTCTAGACAACTCAAACCAAATTGAGCAATCCTATTTGAGGATATATGTATAGAAGAATGAGACAAAATTAGTCTGTTTTTTTGGAGCTGCTTCTTTCATACTTCTTTTTAAATCAATATACTGAAGATATCACTCACTATATATTCAAACCATGACCTATATTTTAAAAATAACTGGAAAATTATTTTACCTTTTGGCTTTGGGGGACAGCATTTAGTAAACTGGAAAATTATATTGTCTGAGCGAACGGTTTCCATCTGGTAGCAATTCAAAAGATCTTTAAGATTACTGAAGTTCTTCTTAGTCCCACTGAGGTTGTATTCTCCATTCTCATTTTTTGTAATCAAACAGTGCTTATATTCAATGACATTTTCTCGCTATATGAGTTTAATTATAAAAGCGGGGGAAAGAAATCACAAAGGACATCATGGTGATTATTGTGACAAAACAGATTTCACAAAAATAACCAACAAAATATTCAGACATTTGAATCATGAATCCTTATGTAGGACCAGTTTAGGATGATAGAGGTTCCTCGAAAAGGAATATATTGCATAGCCTATATAAACACAACTAAATATTGGGTTGGCCAAAAAAGTTTGTTAAGTTTTTTCCATATAATGGCTCTAGTAGTGCTTAGTTGTCTTTAATTTCATTCGAAATAATTTTGTTAGACTGCACTGTGATAGCTGTTATATCAGCATGCCTATTTTAAAAAACTTAAAACGTAATCTGGTCAAGATGATGGCACAGGTAAACATGGCTCACCTCCTGGCACAATCACATCAAAATAACAACTAAGTTAGAGAACAACCATCACTCAGAACCTGCAGATATCAAGTAGAATGGAAGTCTGACTACCTGCAGATATCAAGTAGAATGGAAGTCTGACTACTATGGAATTAAAGAAACCACATTAATTGAGACTGGTAAGAGGGGTGGAGACACAGAACATGCTGGTCAAACATCTTCATGTGGAGGATAAAAATTTGGGAGGGATATCTCTGGGGCCAAGAGTCACAGCCTCACACTAGGGGCCCCAGCCCAGGGGACCAGTGCCAGGAAGATAAGTCCCCATAACTTTTGGTTGCAAAACTACCAGGGATTGAGTCCACGGAAGAAACTTCTGGAGTTCCCAAGTAGTTCCTCTTTAAAAACCCACACACAAACTTACTCAGACTCACTCCCTCAGAGCTCCAGCACTGGGGTAGCAGCTTGAAAGGCACAAGTGGCATACAGAGAGGAACTGGAAGTAGCTGGCATAAAGGCAAGAGCAGGGGGACAGCTTTCTCCCAGACAGAAAGGCTGGCAGAGCCACAGAGTTGGCAGGTGGGTGCCATATATGAGACCCCATCAGCCTGGCTAAAACGTTTGCCCTGTCCTGGAGATCTCCTTCCAACCCAACTCACAGCTGTTAACAGTAGCTTTTCCATATGGATGGCCATCTTGGCTCTAGGTTCCCAACTTCTTATATCCTTTCAAACAAGCAACAGCTGGCCTCAGTGAGCCCCCGGGCCCCATACCTCCCATTAAGTGGCCCCAGGCACAGCGCTAACAGAAGCTGGCCTAGATTCACAGATTAGCTTTGCCTGGCAATCTCCGAGCCCAGTACAAGTGGCAGTCATCTCAGACTGCTCTATAGCTCAGGCAGAGTGGTCCTGGGCAGAACACAGATGGAGGCTGACCTTGGCCTGCACCACCCGGGAAACCCCTGAGCCAGCACACCCAGTGGACAGCTAAGACCACAATGGAACACCACCACTCTGCCCCTGCACAGCTGATCCTCCACGGAGGGCGGATATTGGTGGGCAGTGGTTACAGCCAATCCTTGAAACTGATTGGCCTGGGTATATCCCTCCCATTGACCTGCCAACTGCAATCAAGGCTCAACTGCAAGAGGAGGGTGTACTCAGTCCACATGAAGGACCCACCTTGAGTACCCAACTTGGGTGACTGGGGAGGCTGTGCCACTGGACCCTACAGGGCACCTACTACATTAGGCCATGATACCAAGACATGGAGTCATAGCAGCTGTACCTAATACATAGAAACAAACACAGAGAGACTGCCACAATGAAGAGACAAAGAAACGTGGCCCAAATGGAAGAACAGCTAAAAACTTCAGAAAAAGAACTAAATGAAATGGAGATAAGCAATCTATCAGATGCAGAGTTCAAAACATTGCTTATAAGGATGCCTAAGGAACTTAGTGAGGACCTCAACAGCATAAAAAAGATCCAGTCAGAAACAAAAGATACACTAAGTGAAATAAAGAATGATTCACAGGGAAACAACAGTAGAGTGGATGAAGCCTAGAATCAAATCAATTTCTGGAACATAAGGAAGCAAAAAACAACCAATCAGAACAAAGCAAGAAAAAAGAACCCCCCAAAATGAAGATAGTATAAGCAGCCTCTGGGACAACTTCAAGCAGTCCAACTTTCACATCATAGGGTTATCAGAAGGAGAAGAGAAAGAGCAAGAAACTGGAAACCTATTTGAAAAAAATAATGAAAGAAAACTTCCCTAATTCGATGAAGGAAATAAACATTCAAGTACAGGAAGCACAGAGTCCCAAACAAGATGGATGCAAAGAGGCCCACTCTAAAACACATCATAATTAAAATGCTAAAGCTTGAAGATAAAGAAAGAATCTTAAAAGTAGCAAGAGAAAAGAAGTTAGTTACCTACAGGGAAGTCCCCATTAGACTGTCAGCTGATTTCTCAAAAGAAACTTTGCAGGCTAGAAGGGATTGGCAAGAAATATTCGAAGTCATGAAAGCAGGGGCCTACAGCCAAGATTGCTCTGCCCAGCAAAGCTATCATTTAGAATTGAAAGGCAGATCAAGAGCTTCCCAGACAATACAAAACTAAAGAAGTTCATCACTGCCAAACCATTATTATATGAAATGTTAATGGGATGTATTTAAGAAAAAGAAGATCAAAACTATGAACAATAACATGGCAGTAAATACATACCTGTCCACAACTGAATCTAAAAAACAAACTAAGCAAACAAGAACAGAGACAGAATCGTGGATACAAACAGCCATTTTAATGGTTGCCAGATGGGAATGGGTGTTGGGGAATGTTTGAAGAGGTGAGAGGATTAAGAAGTTCCAATAGGTAGTTACAGAATAGCCGTGGGAAATTAAAGCACAGTATAGGAAATGGAGTAGCCGAAGAACTTATATGCGTGACTCATGGACATGAACAATAGCATGGGGTTTGCCTGAGGGAGTGGGGGGTGCTTGGTGGAAGAGTAAAGGGGGGAAAAATTAGGACAACTGTAATAGCATAATCAATAAAATATAATTTTAAAAAATCAAAATTGGTGAATTTTTGTGCAGCCATTTTAATATTAAAGATGGAAGAAGATACGCAACATTTTCAGCATATTATGCTTTATTATTTCAAGAAAGGTAAAAACATAACTGAAATGCAAAAAAAGATTTATGCAGTGTATGGAGGATGCACTGTGACTGATCAAATGTGTCAAAAGTGGTTTATGAAGTTTTCTGGTACTATTGACATTTTGGCCAAATAATTCTTTGTGTTGGGCTGTCTTATGCATTGGGACATGTTTAGCAGCACCCCTGGCCTCTAACCACTAGAAGCCAATAGCGGAAGATAGCTGACATACTCAAAATATCCAAATCAACAAAGTTATTTGCGAAAATGAAAAATGTGCCTTTTATTTTATGGAAAAACTAAACAGACTTTTTGGCTAACCCAATACTTCAAGGTCAATCTCAAGTCCGTCCTATACCAAAAGATCTTTCTTAATAACTGTAACCCTTCCTGTTATTGTCTATATTTGCCTATACTGAATAAGTACAATGCTCTTTTCAGTATTTTTTGGTATACTTTCTTATTTTTTCCAAAAGATAAATTTCTTGAAACAGGAATTTATGCAGTCCATAACAATGCAGTCAATAACAATGTGGTCATTTTGATTTGATAACTGAATATAATGAACTACTATAATTATAGTAAGAAAATACTATACAGAGTATTTTACAATGCTAAAGTTATGGAGTAACCTACCTTCTGTTTTTATGGACAATTAATCCACCCTACATATGCTAAATATAAGATGGTTGTATTTTACCAAACTTAACATAACTGAATAGTAAAATCATTACTTTCTCTACTTTTAAAAAGCAAGATAAATTTTGGAAGCTGATAAAAAGTTTCTCAAGATTTATACCATGAAACTGACTTATAGGTGATATTATCTTTTTAGATAATTTTAGACAGTGAACAATCTCAGATGACATTCAAAATAATCTGTATTAACGGTGAGGTTGCATTGTAGTTTTATGCTTAAAACATACATTGTGGCCCTGGCTGGTGTGGCTCAGTAGGTTGGAGCTTGTCCCGTAAACTGAAAGGTCCACGGGTTCCTAGTCATGGCACCTATCTAGTTTGCAGGTTCGGGTCCCAGTTGGTGACCAACTGATGTTTCTCTCCCTCTCTCTCTCTCTCTCCCTCCTTTCCCCTCTCTATAAAATCAATGAGTATGTCCTTGGGTGAGGATTAAAAAAAATTATTATTCTTAATAATGAAAAACCACTAGTTAAAGGAAAAAACATTTGTGTCTTTATTATTGCCCTACTTTGCTCTAATCTTGTAACCATTACTAGTAAAAGGAAGTTTGCTTCTGATTTATTTTGTTCCACATGTTTGGGTGAAGATTTCCATTTTTCTGAAAAAAGAGACGATGCAATTTGACACACTTGTGACACCCAAACTTCAAAAAATTAAACAAAATAAATTCTATATAAAAGACAGAAACACACTATAAATCATTTTATATTTTTATGTAAACCCTAGAAATCACATCTTGTTTATTATATATGCAGAATCCCTAAGGTCAATGAAACATTATGCTAGTTACATCCAAAGCTATAATTCAGAGTATTAAAAAGGAAATACGGTAGATAAACATGAAGGGGAAATTATATGGACTGAATAAAGATGTTACCATCAATTAATTTGACATACTAACCTCAACAGCAAAAGTCAAAAAATATTTATTAAACTCCTTAGGACTGCATCGAAGTACATAGTGTCCAGTCTGATTACCTGCTTTCTTCAATTTACTTATGGCAAAATCCATTCTAAAGGTAAAGAAGTAATGTGAATGATAACATAGGAAGGTGCCATCCAAAAGATCAAAATTCAAATCTAAAACTCAGAATTTTTAGAAGTCTCCTCTACTTTATAAGTTTATCAATAATCTTTTAACAAAAAATAACAAAAGTTCAAAGCAATTCAAGGGGCAATTATACTGCTTTAAAAACAAAAGGAAACACAAAATCACAATGAACAAGTCATTCATTGAATTTTTTGCCTTCTGATTACAAACCTAGTATTTTAAAAACCATATTCACCCTCTATAAATTGTTAGTCAATAATAAAAAAGATAAATGAAGATTCAGCTATTAAAAAGTTAGACCTTCTTCTTTTATATGAGTAAAAATTTAGAAACAACCTAAGTCATCAACAGGAGATATTAAAATAGTAAAATATACTCTAATTATAATATTTCCTAATTTAAAAAACAGGCATAGTATTATCACATTTTTCAAGAAGATTTTTGTAGGAGATACATCACATTTAGTAAGACAGAACAAATTATAAATATGCTTTGTTGGACTCAATTTATTGTCCTTCCAGATTTGCTCAAACCCATTGGCTTCCCAAGTTTAATAGAGTCCCAACTAGAAAGTAATGCAACCACCGTGAGTGAGTTTGGTGGTAAAGGTTTTGGGTACAAAAAGGCAGGGGACATATTGAGAACAGGAAAGCTCTTTGATGACTCTCAAATCACATTCCACAAGTCCTATTTAGATAACTGCGAAGCCCAAAGTATAAAAATAAAATAAAATAAAAATAAAATAAAAACCATACTAACTCCCATAAAATTTAACTATGTAAACAATATATCATAAACTTATGTCTGTTCTACCATAGCAATTTCTAATATAAAAACATTTTAATATTTAATATAATACCAAAGTCTAGCAGAAGACCCCTGACAAGTAACAAATATGAATGATTTTTAAAATCTGCACTATGTTTTATTGAAGCTGTACATCTTGAAAGAAAGGTGAAAATGTAAAATGAAAAATCATCTCTGTTTCACTTATCACTATCTTATAACACATCTAGGCAACTAAATATCAAACTAATACAAGTTAGAAGTATTGTAGATTTGGATACAGGTGATAAATTATAACCTAAATAATTCTAATTATTATTTAATGTGATTGTAAATAGTCTTTTATTACAAAAAAACACTTTCAGTTAAGACTTTTTTTCTAAACTCCTAAACCTATATATATTACTTGGGTCTGTGAAATATTCTTTGTAAATATCTCATTTACTTTTCTAAAAATTTACTCCTAAAGTCTGTATTACTCACGAAATTGGGCCATGACAGTTGCTTTGTATATTTTCAAGCACCATTGGAGGGGCTACTTCTTTACAGAGGTAATGATGTGCATCTGCAGTTAATCTATAATATCCATCAATTAATGACACAAAAGACAAAGCTTCCCTTAATGAGCTAAGTTCAATTTCCTAAGCAGAGAAAAGAAAAGGAAACAATAAGTATCATTTAAAAAGTCAACTGTAGACTACATATTGCAAATTCTCTTCACTGTGTTGTTAGATTAATTCTCCTAAATTAATTTTCTACTAAATTGCTCAAATGTCTTTTGTGTTCCAGTTTGAATTATAAATTCTTCTGTTTAATATTTAAGACCTTCTTGAATATGGGCTTATCATGCCAGTTACAGTTCACGTACATCCATAATTTTACTATATATTCCAGTATCCTTATTAGAAAAATGTGCCAGTTATCTCAATTAGAAATCTCTCTAATCTGATATAAAAGTTGATATGAATTACAAATAATGGGTATTTATATTTACATACCAAATGTACAGGTGATAAGTTATATCCTAAATAATTCTAATTATTATTTAATCTCATTATAGGCTTTTGTTACAAAAAAACAACTTCGGTTATGATTTTTTCACTGCTAAGTTAAAGTATCCATGCTAGAAATTAAAATGTATATAGTATAAACTAAAATCATATATAGTTATGCTATGATTATTTCATACATACATATGTAAACCTATAATTAGTCTAAAATACAGCATCTTATTTAAAGGGAAAACACTAAAGCAAGTCATCCTAAAATCAGCAATAAGAAAGCCTACTATTTAATAGTGTATTATATTGTATTATACTAACATAATGAAGCCATAGAAAGCAAACATAAGAGAGAAATTGGAAACAAGGAGGCAAACTGTCTCCATTTGGAGATTATATGTTGTATACTCAGGGACCCCAAAACAACTAAACTACTACAAGAGTAAGATAATTTATTAAGATTGTAGGATGGCGAAATCAATACTTCACACATAAAAATATAGTCGATTAAATTATATAATAAAAAGTATAACCCCATGTATAACAGCAACAAAAAAGTAGTATGTAGAATTAAACAACCAAAAAATGTACAAAATCATTTTTAGAAAAACTTCCAACCACTCTTGTGAGATACAACTTTTTACCTGACTACATAGAAGACTTACCATGTTCTTGAATAGGAAAACTCAACATCATAAACATGTAAAAATCCTCCCTAAATTAATTTTCTAATTTGTCACAACCCCTAATATAAAAATATAAATAGGTACTGGAGGATATACCCAGAAAAACAAGGCAAATATTAGATTCAGAAAACCAGGGATCCAATTTATAGAGACAAGAAGATAATTTCCATGAAACGCTTATCAGGCTCTTTCTAAACTAGGCCCTAGAGTACTGGTGCAGGGAGTAAAACACAAACACACAAAATGACCCTTACCTTCAAGAAGCTCGTAGTCTAACAAGGAGTAACTGCACAGTATTAATCACATTTTTATCTAAGAACAGGAGAGCATGCTGACTAAAATGAGCTGCAAGTTAGCTGTAATTTTGGTAATATAAACTTGAAATGGCCAGAAAGGTACATACAGATATTTAAGTTAAATGAACAAATAACATTAATATGACATTTAAGTCAGGAAGTTAAGAAGAAAACAGAGCCAGATAAATAAGAAACTTTAAGCAGACTATAAAGAAATTCATTTTTTTCCTTTTGATTAAAAGAAGTGGAACTTCTGAAGCTATTTAAAGTAATCTTTTTTAAAAAATTGTTTTCCGAGAGAGAGGAAAAGGAAGAGTGAAAGAGAGAGACATCAATTTGTTGTTTCACTTATTTATGCATTCATTAGATGTTTCTTGTATATGCCCTGACTGGGATCAAACCCACAACCTTGGAGCATCAGGATGATGCTTTAACCAACTGAGCTAATCAGGCCAAAAGGGTTGAATGTTTTAGAATCAATCATGTCTTAGAGCTGGGTAGGTTAGAGCAGGGATTGGTTTACATTATGTTATATAAATTCCCAGTAGTATAGTTTTGATTTCTTTCTCTCCTTTAATTAGGCAGTATGGCTGGTATTATGCACATCTCTAATGGTAAAAAAAAGATTATAGTCAGGGATAAGAGCTACAACAGGAACTAGCGCAACCCAGAGTGGGAAGAAAAAGAAACTGGTGCTTTGCTAATCATAAACACAAATGAAAAATACATTAATGTATGAGAAACTCTGTGGGAAGATAGTTTTAGTAGAGATGCAAAAAGCTAGATGTAGTAAAAAAGCTGACTAAACTGATATTTATGGTTAGAGCTATATTTAAACCTATAATAAAAATTTCTATAAGATAATAACATGGGTATTAAGAAGAAATACTTTTAAAAACTGTATAACATAACCATTTTTTAGTTATAAAGCAAACTTACCAGATTTTTACCATCTTGCTTATGGATAGTTACAATTCTGCTTTCATTTGAGACTTCTTGATTTGCCTGCTTAATACTGACATCAATAATATCAGGAAAATCACAATATAACTGTAAATCCTATAATTAAGAGCATTTGAAATTAAAAACAGGTAGAATCTATGGAGTCATTTTAAAACAAGACTTATGAAGGAGATAACATTCATAACAAATTCTTTAAAATAAAAAAGTATAGATAGCAATAGAGAAATATTAAATGGGATTCTCTTCCCCAATAATCTAACCCCAGACTACACTGTATCTTGCTTTGATTTAAAAATGAGCATTAAAGGGTGCCAAGAATCTAAGATGTGCTCTAGCTAGCACCCTTCAATCCAATCAATGTTAAATAGCGACCACTGTCAGAAAATTGAAAGTTTACCACAGAGTGAAGACTAAAAAACTTTTAAATCTCTAATAATCTAAGAACAACAGAGATACGAACAAACTTAAAACTTAAAATGCAATCCTATAACAAACAAAATTATTTAACGGGTATACATCATCATAAAATCAATTAAAATCAGTATTTTCTAGGATATTAAATTTTATCATTGTGCCTCCTATATCAATAATAGTAAAAGGAAACAAGGAGGCAAAACTACCTTTAAGCATCGCTTTTCTGAAACTATATGAATACTATTACTAATTGTTTTGTAATAAAGAGTTAAATTTTTAAAAATTTAAGAGCAATCAGAAAAGAACTATAGATATATAACCTTGATGGTTTCACATCATTAAAAACATACACTTCTGTCATTGGGAGAAGAAAACCACAAGGGCATGTTCCAAATGACTGAAATTACTTTGCTTCTATCACCATTCTACTTAAATTAACAAAGAATGAGAACATATCATTAAGGATTACCTGTTCTGTCAGTGTCTCACTTTCTTTATGTTTCCCTCTTGACCACTGAATTCCACCGTTTCCAGTTATTATAATGGTTGCAAAAATCTCCTCACCTGAAGGACCTCTTCCAGGTTCTTTTACTTCAAATTGTTCTGTGTAGAAGGCAGACTGAAGAGTTTCCAGATTTATAAGATACTTAAGTTTCAAGTTTCTGGCAGTGGCTTTGCAATGGCTGAACTGCTCAATAAATCTACGAAATCTGTACCTTATTCGCTTTCTTGTTAAAATATGATACTCTTGGATCTTTGCTCGAACACATTTGGGTAAAAATGTCTTGTAGCTAGGGATAAAGAGCACACACAACAAAACAAAACAAACTGGAATATAAATCTAAAACAAAATTAAAAGAAAAGTCACCACCTTTCCATGATAAGTGCTATAAGCACACAAGTGGAGAAAGGTGACACAGTCACCACCCACATAATATAAAACCTTTCAGGCTCTGTTTGATGACGTGAATACACATACAAATTTGTTCTGAGTTATCATAAATGTTTAGGAGATGTTAATTTTCTTCCTCTAATGAAATGAAGCTAGTCTAGTTAATAATGGAGTCTCTAAAAATTTCTTTTCTCTGCCCTGACTGGTATGGCCATTGGATGAGCATCATCCCACAAAGTGAAGGGTCCCCAGCTGGGGCACTAGCAAGAGGTGACCGATCAATGTTTTTCTCACACATTGATGTTTCTCTTCCTCTCTTCCTCCCTCACACCTCTTCTCCATAAAAATAAATAAATAAAAATGTTTTCTCTGACTATCACACATACCATTTTTTGGCACTGTGTTATAAGTATTTCCTATCACACTGTACACAAATATTTATCTGAATTCTGAAAATTGTTACATTTTGTTGAATTCAAACATACTTCTTTTGTATTCATTATTTTCTTAGGCCAGCTTCAATAACTCCTGATAGTTCTTTTACAATAAAAAAACTTCATTTGGAAATGTTCTGATCCTTTTGTACTTCCATCTCTATGTAAAATATCCTAAAGCAGGTAGATAACATTTCTCTCCTGCTCAAATGTTTAACAAATAAATAACATTTTACTTCTGCAGGTACGATGACATTAAACTTCCATGCCTTTCACATATGCTAATCCTTCTTCCCATCAACCATTCTACCAGTCTCAGCTCAAGCATCATCAAATCCAAGAAAACTTTCTGGCCCTCTATGAGTACATTAGATGCCCTCTGCTTTGTCTGATAGTATCTGTGCACTGCTCCATATTATTTATCACACTATACTGTACTTGAGAATTTATAGCCAGTGTTAGAGTGGCTGATGCTGACAGCTTATTTTTTTTAATGATTATCCATAAAAAGTTTAATTCATCAGCAGTAGCACTTTTTTAAAGTATATTTTAATGATTATGCTGTTATAGTTGTCCATTTTTTCTTTTTGCCCCACTCTGCCCTGCACCCTTCTTCCCTCCAGTAATCCCTTGCCTATCTTAGTTCATGTCCATGGGTCATACATAGAAGTTCTTTGGCTTTTCCATTTCCTACACTATTCCTAACCTCCCCCTGACTATTTTGTACCTACCAATTACGCTTCTTATTCCCTGTACCTTTTCCCTCATTCTCCCCCCTTGCTACTCCCTGCTGAAAACCCACCATGTGATCTCCAATTCTATGATTCTGTTCCCGTTCTAGTTGTTTGCTTATGTTTTGGGTTTTTTTTTTTTAGGTTCAGTTGTTGATAGTTGTGAGTTTGTTGTCATGTTACTGTTCATAGTTTTGATCTTCTTTTTCTTAGATAAGTCCCTTTAACATTTCATACAATAAGGGCTTGGTGAAGATGAACTCCTTTAGCTTTACCTTGTCTGAGAAGCACTTTATCTGCCCTTCCATTCTAAATCATACCTTTGCTGGACAGAATAATCTAGGTTGTAGGTCCTTGCTTTTCATGACTTTAAATACTTCTTTCCAGCCCCTTCTTGCCTGCAAGGTTTCTTTTGAGAAATCAGCTGACACTCTTATAGGAACTCCTTGTAGATAACTCTCTGCTTTTCTCTTGCTGCTTTTAAAATTCTCTCTTTATCTTTAACTTTAAATTTTAATTGTGATTTTAACTGTGAGAGCCTCAGGTGGCTCTCTTTGGATCCAACTTGTTTGGGACTCTCTGAGCTTCCTGAATTTATAAGTCTATTTCCTTCTCCAAATTAGGGAAGTTTTCTTTCATTATTTTTTCAAACAAGTTTTCAATTTCTTGCTCTTCCTCTTCTCCTTCTGGCACCCCTATGATTCAGATGTTGGTACATTTAAAGTTGTCCCAGAGGTTCCTAAGCCTCTCCTCATTTTTTCTGAATTCTTGTTTCTTCTTTCTGTTCCAGTTGAATGCTTATTTCTTCCTTTTGTTCCAAATCATTGATTTGAATCTCAGCTTTGCTCCCTTCACTTCTTCCTTCATTTTGTGGCTATACTCAATCATTTCTCTGAGCATCCTGATCACCAGTGTTCTGAACTCTGCATCTGACAGGTTGGCTATCTCTGTGTCACTTAGTTCTTCTTCTGGAGTTTTGATCTGTTCTTTCATGTGGGCCATATTTCTTTGTCTACTCTACGTGGCAGCCTCCCTATGTTTCTATGTATTAGGTAGAGCTACTCTGACTTCCTGTGTTAGTACACCTGTTATGTTGTAAGTGTCAGAGCCTTAAGTATTTGCCAGGACTAAGCAACCCGCTTCACTGCTTTGTGGTGCTGCATGTTGGGGAGGCATCAAAGAAGGAACAATGCCAGTTGCTTGGCTCTCACCCCATTTTCAGTCATTTCCCCCACTTCTTATATGTGACTGGTGCCCTTCTAGCTGCTGCCTTGGTACTGATTCCCTGAGTGGGTGAGTTTGCACATGTTCTAAGACCCTGTGGGCCCTTTAAATGGACTCTCCTGAGAGACTGGCAGTTTCTTCCCTTGCTGCATCCCTCACTGGTTTTTACAGCCAAAGGTTATGAGGCTTTATTTTCTGGCGCTGGAACCCTGCACTGCACGGTCTGGCCTGGGGTTAGGATTGCTCATTCCCCAGTTGTCCCTCAGGTTATCTACCACACATGAATGTGAGACTGCCGTTCCACTGGCTGCCACTGCTGCCACATCATCACATATCCTCTCCATCCTGGCTGCCCATCTCCACCCCTCCTACCAGTCCGGATGAATGTTTCTTCTTTAACTCCTTGGTTGTTGGACTTCCATACAGTTCAATTTTCTGGCAGTTCTGGCTGTCTTTTGTTTTTAGATTGGTTGTTATCCTTCTTATTGTTGTGCAAGTGTTCACGTGAGGCATGTCTATCTATACCTCCATCTTGGCCAGAAGTCAGCAGTATCACTGACAGCTTCTTTTAAAGATTATTTGAGTGGATTATTAAATAGCTATCATTAAAATTTAAATTATATATAAACTTACTAATAAATCATATTAAAAATATAGATAATAAGTACTCAAACATTTCACTTCCTAATTATTTTACATTTAAATTTTTATTTTATATTTTAGTGCTATCTACACCTTTGAGGTTATGAGTGTCTATCATACATGAGGGTGGAAAGAGTTTGCTACTGCTCTTCTCTTGCCAATTCTGCATTCAGTTATGTCAGACTGATACCATAAGATTAGCTATAAAGGATGTATCCAAACGAACCAGACCTTCCCCCGACCACTCTTGAGAAATGATTGTTAAACATTTACTGGCATACCACTTCTTACAACCTTGCCCATCAGTCTACTCTAAGTCCTTGGAGGAATTCTCGGTTTTGTACTCAAGTAGCCAGCACTCCTGGTGAAAGTCATTTGACAGTAGCTGTGTTGCATTATAAATTCATAATCACCAATTTTAAATAGCCTATCATCACTTCCATCACTTTTATGACATTTCTCTGTTCAACTAATTTTCCCAAGTCCCACAACCATGCTAAACCTTCTCCAATTTCCCCAAACCTCCTACCTCAAACCTCAGCTACATTCCTCCTCATTTTCAGCTGATGACTTCATCTCTTTCTTTAAAAAAAAAGAAAAGGAAAAAGTTTCTCCAAGCAGACTTCCCTCAATATCCTGCTGGCAAACCTATACACATCTGCATGCATTTTCTCCTCGTTCACACTTGTTACAAGAAATGAGGTATAAGCCTGCTGGTTAAAGCCATACATTGCCAATACTTCCTAGAGCCTATCTTCCTCTAATATACATTTGCCTTCTGGGGACTTTTACTCTATTTATTATTTCTCTTCTAGCCACATGTTTTAAAAATTACTAATATTCTTCCCATCCTAAATGTAAATCTCTTTATCCCACATCCTCTCCAGCCACAGCCTATCTGGCCTCTTTTTGAATGAGTTTATATAGCCATTTCCATTTTCTTGCCTTCCATTTACTCCTCAGCTCACTCCATTTTGGCTTCTGCTCCATAATCCCATAGAAACTGCTCTTGATTAAAATCTAGAAAAACTTCCATGTTGCTAAAAACCCAAATTCTTGTTTATTTTTCTTATAATTTTTCAGCAGCATCCAAAACTATTAGTCAGTTTCTCCTTAAAACTCCCTCCCTTTAGCTTTCCTGATTTTATTACCATCTCTTTGGCTGCTTCTTTTTAATCTTCTTTACAGGTTCACTCCCCTTTACCCAGTGATTAAATGCTGAAGTTCTTCAAGACTTAATTATGGGCCCTTTTCTTATTTATACACATTCTCTTTCTTCTAGATACTCTATATGCAAATCACTCGATATTTCTATCTCTAGCCCTGATCTCTAAGCTCCAGACCCTTATCTTCTACAATCAAGTCAATCTACCCATTTAATTTGGATGGCCCAAAAGCTCCTCAAACCATGTGTCAAACCAAACTCATGAGTCTCCCTAACATCCTCCTAAGATCCTCTTACAGCATTCCCTATTTTAGTAAACAGCACTACAGTTTGCCTACTTATGCAAGTCCCAGAAACCCAGGGATCATCCTTTATACAACCTTCTCCCTCAACCCCCATTATTCAATCCATCACCACATTCCCTTGATTTTACCTTCTGTATATTTCTCTTATTTGCCCATTTTTCTCAGACTAACCTATTCAACTTCATCTCCAGGAGAAACTACTGCAATGGCCTTACTCTGTGATTGACTCTCATTTCCATTTGCTCTTTATCCCTCTCTGATTTGTTTTCTACACTGGAGTCATGGGTATCTTTTAAAAGCACAAATCTAATCATTTTACCCCAGCTTGATACACTTGCATGGTTTGTTACTGGTCTTAACCTTGACAACATGACTCTAAGATTCTCCGTGGTCAAGCTCCTGCCTCATCTCCTACTAACTCTATGAGCTCTGACTGACTCTTCAACCTTCCTATGCTCCCTTCTGCTACAAAGCGTTTTCCATCACTCACCTCTTTCCACTCAATAAATTCTACTTATTTTTCAGGCCTCGAATCACATTCTATTCCTTTTCATTGCAATTATATATTTGTAAATAAATACATGAAATTTAATAAAAGTCTGGATAACACATAAAATAACAAATAAAAGTCTGGATAACACGTAAATTTAGAATAAACACTGAAAAGAAGATTAAACACACAATCAGAATGCAAATGCAAATGCCTATTTTATCTACTTCTATCAAAAAAATTAGTTACCAAGAGCCTTATTAAATTTGGAATGCACTTTACATAAACACCAATGGCTATTTGATTTCATAAGGCTTTAGAAAACTAACTTGAAGAGTTTAAGATAACATCACACAACCAGGCTTTCCACTTTGGTTCCTAGGATAAAGGACTAGACATACACCTTTTGGGAATACTACAGGAGTGTGTGGTTCTTGAATATGATGACTACATTTCAGTGTCATGCTATTAGAACCAGACTTGGCCGAAACACTAAAATATTTCAAGAGACACAAGATGTTAACTTTTGAAGCATAAAAACATTTTTTTCTGATGTTTCTCTTATATTACATTGAGCTTTATAGTGAACCCTAAAAGTAAGGCTCTAAAAGGCTATGAAATTGAGCTTTGCCTTAGAAATTGTACTGTATTTTGTGCTATAAAATGAAAGCTTCATCCTATTATAATTGAAGTAGGCTACTGGAAATTCTAGACTTAGTTGTTTAGAAAGAGAGTCTTAGTGATAGTATGTAGCTCAATTGCTAGTGTCCTTGGCCCTGGCCTAGTGTTTGCAAACTCATCCACCAGAGTCTCCTTTAAACTCTTTCTATTCTCCAGCACTCTTCTTTCCACCCTTTAGTAAATGTAAGATTTTAAAGAGAAGATGAAGAATGAGAACAGAAAAATCTTATTTCTTTCCTTCACTTTCTATACTCCAACATCTAAGCCAAAATATCCAATTAGGGACGAACATAAAAAAGATTAAGTATCTAATACACAGACATGCACAAACACATATATGCAGGCGCATATGCACACAGAGGCATGACTCACAGACACACCTCACACACAGGCACAGGTAGAGGTACAAAGAGATGCACCTTAAATGTAATTTTTTAAAGTCTGGGCATGATATGTATTTTCTTATACTAACCAGAGATCTACACTCTACTGGTTATTTCTGGAAACACAGTAGCTTATTTAATTCTGCCTCAAACTAATCATTCATCTGTTCTTCCATCAATCCTGAATATTTTAACATTGAGTAGCGTTCTTTGATTATTTCTCAGAAATGAGCACTAAAGGAAAATTCAGAAACCACCAGTGAGTTAAATTATTTTAAGAAGGGAAACCAGACAAGCATGTTCTTGCTTCAGGACAGGCATAAATTACTCATCTAATGTTAAAATATCATGGTATAAGAGACAAAAGAAAAAACAGAAAAATTAGATTTCTTCAAAATTTAAACTCTTGTGATGCAAGTGATACTTTCAAGTGAAAAAACAATCCACAGAATGGGAAAAATATTTGCAATATATATATAATATATATTTATATATTTTATATATATATAAAATAACTTGTATCCAGAATATACAGAACCCTTACAAATCAATAATAAAAAATATTGAATTGTACATTTTAAATATGGAAACTTTATATGAATTATATCTCAATAATGCTGTTTTAAAATATATTGGAATTTTATAATAAACATTTAATATCTAATAATTTTGAAAGTTAAGAACAATAAATGCAGAATTTTGCAGATGTATTTATATCCTGATTAAGAAAACCAGAGAAATACTATTACTAACCATTCACTGAGTTTAGGACACTAGACTAAATAACACAGGAAGAAAAAGAGAGGGCCTGCCAACTGACCTCAAAGAAACCACAAGACTGTTTCAAGATTCTGGACAATATCAATGTCTCTAAAGCAGAAGTGTTCCAACATAGCATAAGCCTAGAAATGGCTTCATTTTTATAAAATTCACTTTCAGTGGGTCAAATCTTCTCTGTTCTTCAACTGTGTTCTTTTTGATTCCTTCGGTTTCTAGTAATGGTATGTAAGATATTCGTCCCTGGACTCTTTTCTCCTATGATCTGGCATATAGCAAGTATTCCGTAAATACTGTTAAATGAGTGAATGAACAAATGAATGAATAAATAAATTAATACCCAAAGGGGTGTATATGTGCTTTTTAATAAAAATCAAGGCCTTAGTGAAAACAAATGTTTGTTTTTCCTTTGGGATTTAAAATCTTCTAGATTCTTCAGTAAGTTCCTATAATTATACCCTATAGCTTACAGCCTTTAGGGTAAGGCCTAATGGACATCTGAAAGCAAAAGAAGAACACTTAAAACCAAAGAAGGAAAAAGAAATTGATACCCTTCAAATTGTGTATGAACTGTTTTGAAGGCATGCAAGAAAAGAGTGACTGAAGCCAATTATTGAGAAAAGCATTTCAAGAAATAAAGAGAGTTTTAACCAGCTTCATGACATCTTCAAACTTTAAATCTGACATGTATTATGTAAGATATATATATAGTCTCCAAACTTAAAAAGTACACACACACACACACACACACACACATATATCTCCAAATTCATATACACCTTTAAAAAAGTACATACGACCATTAAAGCTGGGCTACCAGAGTACAGTTTCTAAAAATTCTATTTGGGACTTGTGGACAAGATGGCAGGTAGGTAAACATAGTACTTGCCGACTCCTATAGCACAGCAAAGTTACAACTAAACTATAGAACAACCATTATTCAGAACCACCTGAAATCTGGCTGAATGGAAGTCCTACCACTAGGGATATAAAGAAAGAGTCACAGTGAGACTGGTAGGAGGGGCAGACACAGAATGTCCTGGTTCCACACCCATTGGGAGGTAAGTCTCAGCTGTGGAGGTCCCTCCAAGAAGTGAGGTGTCTCAGCCCTACACCAGGTCCACCATCCCAGGGTTCCAGCGCCAGGAAGAGAAATTCCCGTAACTTTTGGCTGTAAAATCCAGTGGGGATTGAGGCTGAGGGAGAGAGAGGGATCCTGGAGTCCTAGGCAGCTCATCTTAAAGGGGCCACACACGATCTTACTTGGATTCCCTCCATCTGAGCTCCAGCACTGGGGCAACAGCTTGAAAGGCACCAGAGACATGCAGGGAGAAGCTGAATTGTCTGGCATCAGGGCAAGAGCTGGAGGGGCCATATTTCTCCCAGACAGAAGGGCTGGCAGAGGCCACTGTTCCTTTGATAAACCCTCCCCGCACAGAGCCAGCAGGTGGACACCATATATGAGAATCCATCAACCTGGCTCACACTGTTTGCCCCACTCTGTGGTTCCCTGAGGTGCTCCCCCACCTAACTTCCAGGCCTATCCAAACTGTTTCCAGGGGCTTTTCTATACAAAACGGCCTATATAGGCTCATGCTTCATAGTTTCCTAAAAGTCTCTCAAACAAGGATCATCTGGCATCAAGATGCCCCAAACCTCTCACTAAGTTGCCCCAGTCTCCGGAACCAACAGCAGCCAGCCTTGGTTCACACCTAGGCCCTGCCTCGGCACCTCCAAAGCCAGCACAAATAGCAGCCATTTGCAGACTGCTTTGTAGCTCATGCCAGGTGGCCCCAGGCAGGAGGTGCTGACCTTGGCCTGCTCCTCCCTCAGGGCCCCAAAGCCACTGCAACCAGCGGACCGCTTCAGACCACATCAAAGTATCACCACTGAATCACCTCCACAAGCAACTCACCTATGGGGCAGACTCAGTGGGCATGAGAGCCACACTGAAGCAAGTCCTACTTTGTGGAGTAGGCCCCTGCACAGCTGATCCTCCACAGTGGTAGGAGGCCAGTGGTGAGTGGTCACAACCAGTCCTTGCTGTTGATTGGCCTGGGGGTAAATCTCTCCCATTGACATGACAACAGCAATCAAGGCTCAATTACAACAAGAAGGTGTACACAGCTCCCATGGAGTGCTGCACCTGTAGAGGCCAGCTTCCATGATCTGGGAGGCTGTGCCACTGGACCCTACAGAACACATACTACATTAGGCCACTCTACCAAGCCTGGGAGATATAGCAGCTCTATCTAATAAATAGAAACAAACACAAGGAAGCTGCCAAAAGGAGGAGACAAAGAAACATCCCAAATGAACGAACAGAACAAAACTCCAGGAAAAGAATTAAACAAAATGGAGACAAGCAATCTACTTCATGCAGAGTTCAAATACTGTTTATAGGATGTTCAAGGAACTTAGTGACACCTCAACAGTATAAATAAGGACCAGTGAGAAATGAAAGATACACTAATGAAATGAAGAATAATTTACAGGGAATCAACAGTAGAGCAGATGAAGCCAAGAAACAAATCAGCAATTTGGAATATAAGGAAACAAAAAAACACCCAATCAGAAAAGAAAAAACAAAAACAAAATCCAAAAAAAATGAGGATCATATAAGGAACCTCTGGGACAATTTCAGTCATACCAACATTCGCATCATGGGGTGGGGGACAGAAGGAGAAGATAGAAATTGAAAACCTATTTGAAAAACTAATGACATAAAACTTCCCTAACTTGGTGATGTCCAGGAAGTGCACAGAGTCCCAAACAAAATGAACACAAAAAGGTCGATGCCAAGACACATGGTAATTAAAATGCCAAAGGTTAAAGGCAGAGACAGAATCTCAAAAGCAGCAAGAGAAAAGCAGTTAGTTACCTACAAGGTAGCTCCCATAAGATTGTCATCTGATTTCTCAACAAACTTTGCAAGCCAGAAGGGATTCGCAAGGAATATTCAAAGTGGTGAAAAGCAAGGACCTACAACTAAGATTACCATTTAGACTTGAAGTACAGATAAAGAGCTTCCCAGACAAGAAAAAGTTAAAAGGGTCCATCATTACCAAAACAGCATTATTTGAAATGTTAAAGAATCTTCTTTAAGAAGAAAAATAAGAAAATAAAAAGATCAAAAGTATGAACAAGAAAATGGCAAGAAATACATATCTATTAACTGAATCTAAAAAACAAAATATACAAGCAGTACAGAAATAGACTCATAGATACAGATAACATTTTGATGGTTGCCAGATGGGAGGAGAGTTGGGGGGATGGGTGATAAAAGTGAAGGGATTAAGAATAGTCATGGAGATGTAAAGTACAGCATGGAGAATATAGTCAATAATATTCTAATAGCTATGTATTTTGTCAGATGGGTGCAAGGTTGATCGGGCTGATCACTTAGTAAGTTATGTAGTGTCTAATCACTGGGTATGCACCTGTAACTAATATATGTCAACTGTAATTAAAAAATAAAAATGATTTAAAATGGAAAGAAAATTGTATTTGGCATGATTGTCAATATTCAATGTGTAGAAAAATAATTTGGAGAGTGTGGACTATGATTCACTTGTATAAGAATCTACTGAATCAGTTATGAAATAAACAAGGTCTGACAATCTAATGTACAACATGGTGACTATAACTGACAATAATGTATCGTATAACTGAAATTTGCTAAAGAGAATGGAACTTAAATATTATCACCAAAGAAAAAAGCCCCACAATAAAAGATAAAATTGTGAGGTAAAGGGTATACTAATAAACTTCATAGGGGATCCCTGCACAAGGTATATGTGTATCAAATCATCATGATGTACACTTTACATATCTTACAATTTTACATATCTATTATAGTTCAATAAAGCTGAAAATTTTTTTTTAAATCTCCTGGAGCACTTATAAAAATTTATATTTGTAGACTTCACCTAAGATTTACTGAATCCAAATTCTTGAATTAGCACCCAAGAATCTTCATTTTAGCAGGAACCTCAGGTGATACTAATTTGAGTAAAATACATATGCTGTTAGAGACATTCTGATTCAGAATTATTTATACAGACAATGTGCGAATCTGCTAGCAGAAATTATGTCTCCAGGTGGTCTTTTCAGTCCTCTGACTTTACCTAGCCTTTTCACAATAAACAAATCAAATAATAAATAGGTATTGAACACTTATGATAATTTCTGTATTATACCAACTCTTTCAATCATTTCTTTTAGTTATAAGATAAATAAGTACTTCTCAGATGCAATGTACAATGCGGTGACTACAGTTTATGCTACTGTATGGTATACATGAAAGTTGTTGAGACAGTAGATCCAAAGAGTGCTTATCACAAGGAAAAAATATATTTTTCTTTCCAGCTATATGAAATGATTAATATTTACTGAATTCATTGTGGTAATCATTTCACAGTATATGTAAGTCAAATCGTTATGCTGTATACCTTACACTTGCACAGTGCTTTTTCTCAATATTTCAATAAAAATAGAAGAAAAAAATAATAGTTTCTGTTTTCTCACAAAGTATGTGTTGTGCACAAAAAGGAAAAGTTACCCATAATACTTTTAATCATTATAAAACAAAAAGTATGGGCAAACTCATTAAATACAAATAAATTGCATAAAAACTCCAATAGTCCCCATTTATGTATATAGATTCGCATACGGAAATTACCTGATAGAGCTATAGATGTCCAGTGGGGTTTGATCATTTTCTTTGGCTATTCTCATCATATCTAACACTGCCATCCCAAGACATTCTTCCTGTGTTTCATGAGTCACAGGTACTTTTATCCATCCATACAAAAAATCATGACGCCACTAAAGGAACAAAATATTTAAAAAGGAAATTTCTCATAAGTTTCACTATCACATTTAAATCTACTACCATATTTTAACCTATAACGTAATTTCCAGAACACATGCATTTAAAAAGAGTGCCAACTGCTTAGATTTTCAATCATTTTGCTATAAAATTTTAGTAAAAGTTTTGCAAATGGAAACTGGTTGAAATTGGGTTCCCAACTAGAGAGTACATATCTCAATCTATTTCATTGCTTATAGCTTCAAATTACATCTTCTATATCAAAACTTCCCAAATTAAAATAGGTATTAATTAAATATGTACTGACTTCCAAATATGTTCAAAGGGACTAGGGACTGTGTTGAATACAGTATAAGATATAGTCTCAACCCTCAAAGAGACTAAAAACTAGCAGAGAAGCTAAACATGTAAACAGAAAATTATGATGCCAGGTACTGTATAGTTAAGCGCCACACAACAGATACTTCAGGATTATATCCGGTTGGAGTAATCAGGGAAGGATTCATGGAAAATTCGGTATTTCATGTATTCTTTGAAGATGAAGGAATTTTTGATGGACACAAAACACGGTGAGGAAATAAAAGAAATGATACAAAGTACAAGGCATGATCAAAGATTTAAACTAGTTTGATTGGGATAGATAATTTATGTAAGGAATGGCATGGATTAAAACTTGGAAAAGTAAGTTGGGGTCACACTGCAGGAACCCATTAATGACTTGATCCTAGAAGCAATAGAGAATCAGTTTCTTAAAGCATATTTTCTTAAAGCATCATGACTTTTTCATTGATAGAAGTAGCAATGATAGAAGTGCTTTAAGAAAATAAAGTGTATTCAGGAAAACTCTTTAAGAGGCTGCTATAATGGCTCATATATGAAGTAATAAAGATCTGATGTAGGGAACAGAAGACATTAAAAGAGTCTAAAAAATTGGTAACGTTATAAATATATAAAGAATAAAGAGAAGGGGAAAACAGAAATTCCAAGATTTTTATCTGGATACTTTAAGGGATATGGACAAAATCAGACTGAATGTGTAATGGGAGAAAGGAAAGGACAGAACATGAGAAGCACCAATAATCTAAAAATAATAGCAATTTTCTTTATAAGAAAGGTAAGGGCTATAATATTAGCTGGAATGCCAATATTTAATCAAGGTTATAAACTGGATATGAGAAAAATAGGGCCTTCTTCTATTTTTCTGTGTTTATCTTCCTTCTTTTGACATG
>PVJD01004906.1:0-126119 GCA_004026545.1 Mormoops blainvillei
AGAATAAATAGAAGTATTGACCATCAGTCAGAAGAAGTCACTGTAGCATTTTACAAAGGATGAATGATGCCTCTTCAGAAACGGAGCACAAAATATGCCATTTAAAGGAATGCACACACTATTAACCTTTTTATAGTTCAAGTCATTAATGATGTTGAATACTTTCAGATGCCAGAGAAGATGGATTTACCATGAGGCAACTTGTTGGAGCAAAAAGAGCTCTTATTTCGATTCAAGAAATCTGGGTTTTACCCCTCATTTAGCTAGTGACCCCGCGTCCCAGAAGGAAAGAGCAAGGTTTCCTCTCCACAGACAGCAGTGGGTCCAGTGTCTGCGGTTTGACAGTGGTCCCCAGGAAGCAAATGCATCGATATGGCTTACGCTTTTCCAAAAAGAGGCCACAACTGGCAAGGTCATTTCTGGGTTTGCCATCTATATTCCCTGAATTCTTAAATGTCATTTAATTATTTTTTAAAATAACAACCCATCTTTGATCTATTTTCATTTTATAGACCATCTAATTTCTCTTCCATTCATTTATTCATTCATGAACAATTATTGACACATACTATGCTCAAGACACTGTGGTACTTATGAAAAATCAACTCCCAAGGAATTTAAAGATTAATAGAGATGATAAGAAATAGGCAATATTCCAAAAAGTAGAAACACTGTTAGAAAATGGTTATCATCAGAGTTCAGACTGGGAGATCTTATTTCTGAGGTGATTCATGCTTACAGAGATTGCATGTGAGTTGCATCCTAAAGTTCTGGTAGGATTTGGAAATAGAAATTTGGTGGGGAATAGCATGTCAGGCAGCACAGAGAGATGAAAGAATTGGATCATATTTAGAGAACAGTGAAAAATTGATCTTGGTGTACAGGACAGAGGAAGGAGAGCCCTGGAAAATGAGCCAAAAAGACAAGTTAGCTCAGTAATGGTGAAGAGCGTCTCATGAGGCTCACAGGTTTGACTTTTCAGGAAGCAATTTTCTGCAGATCAAGCCATTTCTGAGCTTGTTAATTTCTTATTTCTGCCTTTGAGACACCTTTGCCTTTAGCTGTGATCACCATGCGAGTGCATGTATGTTTCCGCACACCAGAGCTTATTTTCAAGAAGGCATTTGACCAGTATCCTGGCTTCGAATGTTGGACTTTGATACATGAGACTGGGATGCTAAAGGTTAGGTTCACTCTTTCTACTTGTCTGTTTCCTCTCAGGCCACACTCTGATATTTATTAATTCTTAATCTTGAAACGTCTTGTATGTTTCCAGATGGGATGCATGTTAGAAGAAGAGGCTCTTGCTTGAAATAAAAGAGAAAATTTAGGCCCCCTGGTTCTTAGCACTAGAGATCATTAGGCTTTCAGACTCATTATTGCCTTACAAACAACCAGCACGCTTACAGATATGTGACTACAAGAAGAGATTGTGTGCGTCTGAAGAAGCTTTACTCTAAAGAACGATCCAGATATAATCATTAATTATATTATAAAACCTACTTTTGACACCCTGAGAGGGAAGTTCCATATCAGTTCTTCCAATATCTGATGTTTCTATCTGCATAGCATATTCCTCTGGAATCCTTTTGTTTACCTCTTTTAATCTATTAATTTTGCTCCCTCAGTGACATTTAGAATCTTCCATGCATTTACTGTGTTAATTAAACACAGTGGATATTTTAAAAATGGGCTTGCTGTGGAGTATGGGTAATATAGAATGTGAGTTTTAAAGGACTCAAATTCACCGTGTCCTTTGTCTAAATGCATTATGTATTTTTGGGGGGCTGCTTCTGGGCAGGATTGGAAGTAGGGAAATTTTACCTCCTGGTTCCTCTACCTTCTCTTTTGTCCGCTCCCTCTCTTGCCGGTGGTCCTGGCTTTTCTCACAGGAGCAGCCTCTGCCCATCCCCTTCAGTACCTGCTCTTTGGCAAAGCTCCCTTCAACTCATTTGCACTAAGGTTTGATAAACCGATAACTCCCAGTGGTTTTCCTTTATCATGCTTTCAGTAGCTTATATTACAATATCCTAAGCCAAAGAAGTTCTTTTCTAATTGGATGGATGAGGTAGAGCGGCATTCTTGGCTTCTTAAAATAACTTATGCATCCGATACCCCCTCCCATCCCAATCAAAAAGAACCATTTTTTTAAACTAAGTATTTCATTAGGTATTTCTAATGCTCCTTGTTAGGTATGACCTTAATTTTAGCAAGTGTGCCTGATATTTTATACCTATAAGCTTCCTGCTTCTAGTTTGCATTTAGAATATGTTCTGTTCCTCAGGTGTTGGGTGATTTCTGCTTATATCTAATGAAAATTCTGTAGTGCTGTCAAAATTCAGAAAGCACAGTTATCATTTTACTGTGGTAGGTCAGGAAAATTTAAATTAGATTTGTACTCTTCAAAACCATACTCTGTTTAGGTGTAAGCAAATTACATGCAAATAATGTAGAGAATATCAGGTGAATTTATTATACTTGGATATGACCTTTGGAAAAATAATATTAGAAAGTGCTTGGCTGTGTTGTACAATAGGACCAATGGCACAGTCTGGCAAAAGGGATGGTCATCTATACAGAGGGAGACTGGGCTTCTTAAGGCAACCGCTCATATGAGAATTACATTCCTGCTCTGATAAGCTAGGGATAAATCAAAGAAAGTTAACCCCATAAATGTGCTAAAGAAAAAAGGACAAATGGTATTATTTCACCTGCCTAAGTGCTAATATTGTTAAATCAAGGAGAAAAGAGGATGGCATTAAAAATGCTGGGTCAGGAATGCCACATACCACTTGGATCTAGGTTCCTTCAAACCAACTTAATTTTATGATAAACTTGAACTGATGTCATTCACATCATTACTGTATTTGTGGCTGAGAAAGATGCATTTTATTCTGACCTGCACATTATTGTACACAGATTATGCTAATTTTTGTGGGAGGGCTAATAAGAAGTTATTTTAGCCCTGGCTGGGTAGCTCAGTTGGTTAGATTGTCATCTTCATACACAAAGGTTGCAGTTTTGATCCCTGGTCAGGGCACATACAAGAAGTAACCAATGAATCCATAAATAAGTGGGACAACAAATTGATATTTCTCTATCTCCCCCTTTCTTTCTCTTTCTAAAAATCAGTAAATACAATTTTTAAAAAAAGTTATTTTAAGAAAAAAAACAGGCAAGGAGTTGCATTGTGTGGCAGGATAGGTTTTCCATGAAGACAAAGTAAATCACTGTCAATATAATATTGTTTGGGAAGTATTAAACAAGGTCTC
This sequence comes from Mormoops blainvillei, assembly GCA_004026545.1. Lineage (NCBI taxonomy): Eukaryota > Metazoa > Chordata > Mammalia > Chiroptera > Mormoopidae > Mormoops > Mormoops blainvillei. Next base: position 3,273 of record PVJD01004906.1, read on the forward strand.
TCAGTCTCAAAAAAAAAAAAAAGCCCCACTCCCTGACTTAAAGCTATGCTACATATTATAGTTATCCTTCACCACACTATTTCTTTAGGTAGGGTTCATAGTACGTGGCCCAGCAGTGTGCTCAGGCTCTGAGGATACTGTGCAGGTGAACTGTAAGGAGGTGGGGCTGGTGGTGGAGTGTTGGCATCATAAGGCTAGGCGTGGATTTTAGAGGACTGCACATTTTCTGCATGAACTGATACACAGGTGAGTAAGGCACTTGTGTAACTAGAGAAAAGAAAAAGGGAGAAAGAAACTCCAAAAAAAGAGAAGAACTAAAATGTGGAGACACAGAATTAAAATTTCATTGAATCTTTTAATTGAGTCAAAGAAGATTAGTTTACATCTAGTTTAATTAATTAATTAATTAATTTATTTTCATTAGACATATAACAGGAAAAATCAACACGATGATAGTTGGTTGGGAAAAATGTTATGCTGAAACATAGCTTTTGCCTAATATTTTTATCCATAGAAACATGGTTCCTCTTTCTGCTGAATTTATATTTCTATGTGTTCCCCCCCTCCCAGAATGTCTGCTCACAGAACTAGAGAGAAATGTGTTTAAATTAAACTGGCATTGCTACTTAGGAGCAAAGTGATCTTAGGCAAGTAAAATAACTGCACTGACCATCCATTTTCTCATTTACGAACTAAAGATAATAACCTTGATGAGGTTTTTGAGGAGAACTACGATTTCTGTGTAGCATCGAGTGGAATGCTACTGCATGGTATCATTATCAATACAGCCACTTCTCTGCCAGAACATTGTGAAAATTATTCCTTTCTGAAAATAAGCCTATTGGTAAGATTTTACACAGGTAAATGAAATTTCATTTCTCTGGAACTTTCAAATAGAACCGTTGGGCTGTGTCTCTTTTTCTCCTCAAATGGTACAAATGTATACATAGTTAACTTGATGTCAAATATGTGAGTTAAGATAATCTTAGTCTAATTTTTTTATATCAATAAATTTATTTATTTTAAAATATTTTATTATTTATTTTTAGAGAGAGGGGAAGGGAGGGAGAAAGAGAGGGAGAGAAACCTCAGTGTGTGGTTGCCTCCCACACACCCCCAACAGGGGACCTGGCCCGCAACCCAGGCATGTGCCCTGACTGGGAATTGAATCAGCAGCCCTTTGCTATGCAGTCCAGTGTGCAATCCACTGAACCACACCAGCCGGGGAGTATATATATATATCAATAAATTTAAAGAGTCCTTGTCTGAAAGCTTGATGAGGCTCTTGGTACAAACAGACTCATTATGAAATGTGCAGTAGGACCCGCTGTTCCCTGGCATCTTGGTCAGAGAACCCTGCTCACCTTGGCAGAACTCACTATTCAGAAACTTGATAAATAGAAATGTAAACTTTTTAATTATACTAATATAATTAATAAAACTAATAATTTGTTATATGTTATAAATTCCTTTGCATATCTTACAGTTAACTCAATCTTTTGAGTAAGTTTGTTCTTTCTTATTACTTAACGTACTATAGTATGTATCTTGGTAAATTTGGCTCTCATTTTTTCCAATTACCACAATATCTTAGATTGCTGTTTCTGTTCTTATTTGGCATGTTTCCACTTTAGGCCAATCCAATCTGTAGAGTCTCAAATCCAAATTTTTCCCACAGAAGTGGGAAGTATAGTTAAGGAAGCAAAGGGTCACAGGTCACTGATCTGATCATAACAGGCAAAAGACTAGAAAGTGATACTTGGGCTTAGTGCATTTCTATAGAGTAGATAAATGGATTTATCTTCTTTTAACTTTAAGACTTTGGCACTCATCAAACGACAGTCATCCTTATACTGGAGGGAGCCCATGGTAGAGAAGGAGAAACGTGTGTCTTGTTCTTTCCCAGCTCATCATCTGACAGCTTTATTGAGAAACTGGCTTGGAGATTACAGATAGATTTTCCTTGTTAGGACACAGCTCACAATCAAGATTTCAGCTTATCAGAATGTGATAGATAAATGTTGTGGAATCGGATTATTGCTTTCAAGCACATTCATCTAAAGATGCTCTTGGCTGCTGAAATGTCACATCCTAAAACCGGGGTCAGTTGATGTTTTAAGGTACCTTTGTTTTTCATTGTCTTTTTTTTTTTTACCTCTTCTAGTGCTTTCTCTAATGAGTACATTACCTATTCATAATGGTCATTTGCTCAAAAAGTATTTGGTGAATGAATGTATGTATGTTCATATATCACTGGAATTGTGAAGAACTTATTGTCTTTCTCATTATCTAATATAAGAAGGGAGCTTATACATTGACTAACTTGATATAGGATAGATTACACATAGGTTTCAGTGTCAGGGGCACCCAGATTTGAATCTCTTCTATCATGTACTAGTTGGAAAAATACAGTAGCTTCTCTGAGCCTTAATTTTTCACAAGTAGAATGGGTAAACTTTTTACTAAGTAAGTTTTTGTGTAGATGAAATAAAAAATTAAAACAAAACAAAACAAAACCCAACACTCTCTTAATCCACTTCCTGGCAGGAAACAGGCAACACTCAAATGGAAAACTGAGGGGAGAGACTATTATAAAGGCATGGGCGAGGTCAAAGGACATCTGCAAGGTTCCATGGAGTATCCTGGGGCCGGAAACAGTGGGGATCATGTCTATGACTAGGTCTGCATGGGGAAGGGGATAAATAGTTCACACAACCCAGAAATAGTGCTGTGCTTGTAGCAGAGAGCCATCTGGAGCTGTGGCATTTGGTAGAAGGATGAGATCAAGGAATGAATTTCATGACTTCTCTTTATCCGCACATGCTGGCTAGTGCCTCTGAGTCACTCAGAAGAAATCACTAATACAGTTCATACAGGTCAACCACTGGGAACACAGCAGGGTGGAGTTGTAAGGAGAGTATCTTTCTGTCTCTGTGTCTGTACACCTATGGGTCCATCATGAGCATACTGTTTGCTACCTAACATACAGGGTAACCATACAATTTATTGTCTAAACTGCAACATTTTTGATCATGAAAAAACACCACTATTAGTAATTGTACTTGGATAACTGACACAGAATATGAATTGTGCCAGACAGATCAGGACTTACTGTCACCTTACTAATGGAGCATAAAAAGCATAAGTAAATGTGAGTGTTCTTCCCTTCCTTTATCACTTTTCTCAGATTCTTTCCTCTTGTAGTAATGTGGGTATTTTGAGAAAGAAGATTGAATTATTTTAATAAAGCAATCTAGACTCATCCCCCTGTGGCAGGCTTTCCAAGGTGGTAATTATTGCTGAGTCTCTTGCTCAAGTCTGTCAGAAGAATGTGAAGGGTTTAGGTTATTCTTTCAACTTAAGACCTGATTATCTTGTTCAGTAGGCTCCCTCTGCTTAGAAACCTTGTTTGGACACAGAAGAAGTAAAGGCAACAAGCAGTGTGTTTCTGAGTAAATGGATGTACATGCTATGCCCAGGAGAATTTGCGGAGCTATTTATTCTTCTGCAGCCTGTCTTATTTTTATCTTAAAACCAGTTACTGTATACTTTGGTTGCTTTGATTCGGAAGACACCTGTGATTAATATTTTTAGTCCGTGTAAATATTTGCAATTGACCAAGAGTGTTTTTTAATGTCATTACAGAACCAGAAAAAGGAGAATGCTAATGAATTCAGGGACTTAGATGATAACAAACATTTCAGGATATACTGATAGGTTCATATAAGTTCAAAGACAAAAACAGTTTTAGCCAAGAAGCGTCAATATGATCAAATGTGGCAGAGTGGATTTGGAACACAGGAAGTTAATTGTGAAAATTGCGTGTGGTTTTACCTCCTACATATGTATTTGCTGGGATTTTGGACCACGTACATGGGAAATAAATAACGGTGATTATTTCTGTTTATCCATATTTTAGCTTCTGCATGTGTGCTTTTGCTCCCCTGTTTATGATAACACTGTGAACGTGGTGACTTGTTGCTTGCTTTAGAGTTTTACTGAGGTCATGGGCAGTGTGAACTTGAACCCACCTCTGGTGCCCTTGCTTCTGGCTTCCTGACTTTCTGGAAAGCATTACCTTTGCCCAGCTTGGATGAGGCTCTGTGCTCATAGGCTGTTGCACTGCTCCTCTGCAATCCATCCACATTTGAACAAGGTCTCCTCAAGGAGTGACTTGCTTCTTTCCTCCAGAGACTTCTTTTTAGTTAAGTACTGGAAAATCACTTGACTGTGACCCTAATTGGTTAGGGTGACATATGGCCCGCTCAGTCCTAGTGTTTTTTTCAACCTTGTTGGAAGACAGAGTGTTTTCTTTAAGGAAAATTCCTGCTACCTTTCCATTGAAGGTTATTTTAAAAATTAAACAAACATTTTATTGGTAAGCAAGCATTCAGTATGGACACTCAACCTATTCTGTGTTTTCAATGAAATATAAGCCCTGTAGAGTTAAGGTGTCCTAGCTATACATTATATTAAATTGTTCAATTGAGGCAGATACAACAACATTCTGGAGGTAGGATTTTGTGTCCCTTAATTGATATGCTATCATAAATCTTCCTAAACCAATGTTGGTCACAACCCCAATTAAGAATCAAGCCTCCCTAAAAGTGCAGATTATAGGCATTGTTAATTTAAAAAATTAGGTTGCCCTGGCTGCTGTGGCTTGGTGGATTGAGCACCGACTGGTGAACCAAAGGGTCGCTGGTTCGATTCCCAGTCAGGACACATGCCTGGGTTGCAGGCCAGGTCCCCAGTAGGGGACACACAAGAGGCAACCACACATAGATGTTTCTCTCCCTTTGTTTCTCTCTCCTTTCCCCTCTGTCTAAAAATAAATAAATAAAATCTTAAAAAAAAAATTACGTCCATGCAAGAGTTTGCAGTTTCAGTGAGCTCTTTCTGGAACTTTTTGAAGTCACTCCACCAAAAACAATCAAGGAACTTGCATATTTGGACATTGATAAACATATTTTTCAAAGGTCATAAGTAATTATAATGAAGTGTTTTTACATCAAATATAAGTTATTAAGTTAGAAAGTGGAAACTGAAAAATTTTATTCCCTAAAATTGTCATGTAAAGGTAAAGCAAGTATTCATAGATAAGTTGGCTGACCTATTTATTTATCTGTTGACTAAATGCTTTCTGAGTCCTGTTATGCACCAGATGTTCATCTAGATATAAAGGACATAATGGTGGGTAAAATGGGCACATTCTTTATTCTGACGGAGTTCACATTTTCACGTGGGAAGAATGGTAATAAACAACTGCAAAACAAGTAAATTAAAAAAATGAGAGAGTATAAAGTGCTGTGTGGAGATTACTACGTAAGGGTCTAACAGAGTGGATGCCCTGTAGGTTAAAAAATGACTTCAGAGGAGATGACTTTCAACCGTAGGTCTAGTGACAAGGGCACCACCTAAGCCACCATCTGGGGAGACACTATCCCAGCCAGTGGAAGTAGTGAGCACAAAAGCCATGGGGTCAGAGTCAGCTGGGCACATTCCAGGCTTTGGAAGAAGGTGAAGGGAGACGTGAGAGTCAAGGAAGAGAGCACAATAAGAGGCAGAAAGGGCCTGCCAGGTCTTCTTGTGGCTTGTAAGGCGGCATAAACAGTTCCGATTTTATTCAAAGTAATTAAATACTTTAATTTAGCACTATGGGATGTAATTAAAGGGTATTACATAAAAGAGTGACCTGATCTGATGAGCTTATTTAAAAGATACTCTGGATGGTGTGTGGAGAATTAGCCATATGGAGGCAAGCGTGTAAGCCTGGAGACCACCAAAAAGTTATTGCAGTACCAAAACGTTATCGCATCACCAATGAGAGATGGTGGTGACTTGCACTAAGGTGCTAGTGACAGGGATGGAGAGAAGCAGACAGAATGAGGAAGTCTTGCTTTGCAAATATTTGATTTTAGCCCTGGCTGGGTAACTCATTTAGTTAGAGTGTCATCCCCATATGCCAAGGTTGCAAGTTCAATCCCCAGTCAGGGCACATGCACTAATCAACTAATGAATATATAAATAAGTAGAGCAATGAATCAATGTTTCTCTCACTCTCTCTCTCTCTCTCTCTCAATAAATAAAATAAAATAGGTTGAGTTTAGAATACAGTCTATGTGAATATAAAATCAATACTGGCATCAGAGGATTGTTTGTTTCTTACTAACAGAACAAAATTTCTGAGAAAGAACTCAAGAAGGATTTACATATGCCCTTGCTCTTCCTTAATCAGTTTTCTTGGCCTCTTGGCTAAAATAGTGCTGCTGAAACTTTTATACAATGCTGTGAGAATATTTCCCAGAGTTGCCCCTCAAACTGCTGCTGTTGATGGAGAGCTTTGTATTAGCCTAACTATCCACATCATTTCTGCACACAATGTAGTTTATAGGTTTTCACACTGTATAGAAAAGGGTTATGATAACTTCCCAAGTCAAGTTCAGAAAAAGATAAGAGTGATAGAAAGAGATGCTGTAGATAAGTTGATTCAGAGGATGAAATGACCCATGCTGAATGACTTTGATAAGAAAGAAGGGGATTAGAACAAACCACCTTTAGACAAAACACAACCCATTAAGTGATATGAAGGATAAATTACAGAAGTTCCTTACTTGTAAGCTAAGGGTTTGGACAAAACCCAGGTCTGACATCTTGATGAAATGTTTAGGGAGAGCTCTAAGGGAAAGGGGAAAAAAAGCAAGTGAGAGGTCAGGAAGGGAAGTTTAGCATGGGAGTGGAGCACAGTCAGAGCAAGAAAAGGGACTTTGGGACAGGGTTTGGGGTTATATTGATTATTCAGTCAATCTAGCAAAGAAAATTTCTGAATACGTTATTACTTTAAAACCAAACATTAGATGTTTCACTCCCCAGTGCCCTCAAAAAAAAAAAACCAAAAAACCCCAAACTAAACCAACCACACAAACAAAACTTCAGTCTTTGCACAAGGCCAAGTCAATATTTTGGTAGAAAAAACACTGACTTTAGAGCTCGAATGCACACTTCACGTTGCATGTGACCCCTCTAACGGCACAGTCTCTTGTCTCAGTTTCCTCATTATGAAGTAGGGCTATAAGGCCTAAATCATAAAGACCTTGAAAAAAATTTAATGAGCTGGCAGTGTTTGAACCCAAGTTCCATCTATTTTTAAATTTTATTTTTCAATTACAGTTTAAATTCAACATTTTTTGTATTAGTTTCAGGTGTAGAGCATAGTGGTTAGACAGTTGTACTTTATATTGTTGGCAAGAGACTTAAACTTTTAAAATTTTGGTTTCCTTCTCTGTAAAGTGGGACTAATATTTATATCACAGATTGTTGTCACTGTTGTAGATGTTATTATTGTTGGAGTTTTTATTGTTTAAAAGGTTGGCCGAAGCAGGAAATCAATAAATATTATTTTTTTCTATTTTCTTTCCTACACCTCTTCTATCTTATTACTACTTCTCCATCATAGAAAATCTTTCCCCCCCTCGACAATGGTCAAGCTTTAGTCTTCAAGTTTGCTAAATGAGTATATGCTTGTTTTAAACTGTTTCACTTCTAAGTTAACAACATGATTTCTTCCTTTCTGTTTGGCATTGTCATTAATAGTTTCCCTTTTTGCTCTCCAGGGTCCTGGTTTGAAAAACAAATTTATGGCCACTCTGCTTTGGTTTTTGTTACTCATTTAATTCTTCCATATGTAACTGGTAACATAATTGCTCAAATATATTTTGCGAACATTATCTTTGGAAAATTCAGTGCTCTTGAAGGAAAGTTCAAGTCCAAATATGATTTTCTGAAAAAATCAGTATCTTATTTACCAAATATGCAATAAATCCGCCAGTAGGCTTTGATATAGGGGGATATCCATTATGACCTTTCACTCCAGGAATATTCTGCGACCAACCAGGTGCACTTCTGTGGGTGGTGTCCTCAAACTGCACGTCACAGAAGTGCTTATGATGTTGGGAAACATTCATGGCTCCACTGTCTTCCAAGTGCAAGTCTAGGGTTGTCTCTGATTCAGGTGGCTCATTATGTGCACCTAGGGGAGAGGTCGAATTGTACCTTGCCATCCATGTCATGTGTGCTTGTCAAAGAACCACAGCTTCCTTTGAGAAAATGAGCTTTCAATGTCCCAGCAAACAAAATTATGGGAATGACATTTTTCTAGGATAGTGATTTCATTCCTTGGCCTGTCAGTGTGGTGGAGAAAAAAGCTCTTTGAAAATTTAGTGTGGATCTACTCCTAGCACCTTGTCAGATTGGAGAAGCCATGAAACTTTGAATTCTAAATATTTCATTATACTTAACCAGTTAAAATAACAGATCTATTTTCTTCTTAGGGTGATATTTGATTCAACCGATTATTATACGTTCTAGCAGGAAAACTAAGGCATTCATAATGTTACAATGAACAAATACCAGTCACTTTTAACATTCATCTCACTCCCCTCCCTGTACCAACCCATTGCCCAGCACAATGTATCTAGAAATTCGTACGAAGCAATCTCACAAAATAGCTCCTGACTTCATACAGCTTGCTAACTCTTAGAGGTATATCCATAAAAAAAGTTGAAGAAAATGAGAACATGGCATAAAATCCTATGCTAAATTAAGTTAAAAAAAGAAAACTTTGGGACAGGGTTTGGGGTTATATTGATTATTCAGTCAATCTAGCAAAGAAAATTTCTGAATACATTATTACTTTAAAACCAAACATTAGATGTTAGACTTTTAAAAGCATAGGACATAATTTGAGATGTCTGGCAGAACTAGGGTATCAACTTTTATTAAAACACTTCTTTTAGAAAAAACATAAAATATTCATTGGTCATATTAAACCAAACTTCATTTTATATTAAATCTGAAATTAGAATAAGGTACTTTTAATTTTTGTAATGGTAGGTGCATTATCCTGTAATAATAATAGCTGCAATTTAAGGACTCAGTGTCTACTAAGTCTGTGATGTATACTGTCTCATGTAATGCTCCCAATCTTTTTAAGAGTTAGGTATTGTTGTCTCCATATCACAGATGATGAAACTGAGGTCGCTACAATACGCCGGTCAAAGTCACCCAGTTAGTTATTGATAGAGACAGTTTTCAATGCCAGGCCTTATTGCTACTTACTTCTTTACAGAACGCAGTTTGGGTACCAGAATTATTATTATTACGTTTTCATCAATTTAGTGCAAGCCAATTTACTGTGGACTTAAATGTCTGTTGAACACCTTTTCCTCCCTTACTTATCAGACTGTCGGCATCAGACGTCCCTGCATTGCTGTTTCTATGGCCGGTGCCTCTTAGTTTCCCGAGGGGCAGGGAGCCACAGGACCACTCTGGCTTTCTTTGTTAAGGACTTTTGGTCGTGGTCTTCTAGCTTGACCTCTAATGTGCTATGTATTTTGCGACCTAGCTAACATTTACTGCCACTGACAGGAACGAACAGCATTTAAAACCTTGCTAGAAAAAAAGAAAGACTGATACATGTTAAGATTCAGAACATTGGAAATTACTCCGCAGATAGAAAATCTTGCTTATCTCTTTTGATATTTTTAATAGAGTATTAATCATGTTTGCTCCAATTATTGTTCATGGGGTCATTCCTTGCTTCTTACTTTTTTTTTTTTTTTTTTTGCGCGTCTCTATACTCCGTAAAACTGTGAATAACACCATATAATGGGGGACTTGGAAGACTAGCCTGTAGCAACTGCTAAAATTATGAAGTTTCACAGAAATTTTGTTTTATATTAAAAACTCATGCTAGTAGTATATTCTAATTCATTACTGTTCTCATCTATTTTGATATAAATATATGATTTTTAGTACTTTCATGGAAAAAATTTCCCAGTGATTTGAACTATTTGGCAAATGAGCTCATGTTTTCTGGTGAGGCACATACTCTAGTTCGAAAATCATGAAGTTAAATAATTATATCCAGGAAAATCCTACATGAATACCGAGCTTCTCATTCATTTATTCATTTTAGAGATATTTTTCAACATCCACTCTGAGTAATGACTATTTAGGCACTGGGTGCCCACTTATGGCTAATTTTTTAAAGGTTTTTGCTTTCACAGATCTTCCATTCAGGGGAGGGCTATTAATAAATAGCTATGTAAGCCAAAAAGTGTCACATGCTGATCAATTATGTGATGAAAATAAAGGAAGACATTGTGAGAGGGAGTGAGTGGCATTTCTTCAGATGTGGTAGGTGGGGAAAGACCTCTCTGGGGATGTGGCATTTTAAACTGACACCTGAATGCTAGCAAAATGCCAGCCATACAAATATATGTTGTATTTTATATAATTTCTAGGTATATAGTTCCAGGATGGAGCAAAGTTTCCAGGTTGGGAATGAGTTTATCTTGTCCCTTTTTTTTTTATCAGAAAGAAGGCCAGTTGTATAAAGAGGGAGTGAAAGGAAGGTGAATGATTGTCACGGCCTTGTAGATTATGGTACCCAGAGTTTGTGTTCTATTCTAAGTGTGAAAGATATCAGTGGAGGACTTGAAATGGGGGAGTGACGTGATCTGATTTATCTTTTTTAAAGATCACTCTGGATGCTGTGTGGGGAAAGGATAACAGAGGGTGAGAATGGAAGTAGCATGACCAGTTAGATGGCTCGTGAAATGGTACAAGTGAGAGATGATAGTGGTTCGGACAAAAATAGTAGCAGTGGCTGTGATAAATTTGGGAGATGTTTTAGAGATAAAAACAAAAGGGTAACCTCATTGATTAGGTGAACAGAAGCATTGGAGTAAGGAGAAGGAATTACCAGAGATTTTAGCTTGGACAACTAGGTCTGCCGTTTAGTAAGATGGGAAGAGTGATGACTTGAGAGAGTGAACAAAATCACCATTGTGGGAAATTCAGCATCTGGGTGCTGAAGTCTAGTAGAATACAGAAGCCGGAGAAAAGGCCAGGTGAATGTGTTATAGACAGAGAACACTAGACATACAAAACCCAGAACTGGGAATAAGCTTGATGAGTTTTAGGACCTGCAAGAGAGTCTGTGTGTGTGTTGCATGAAGCAAGGAAGACGCTGGTAGAAATGAGATCACAGAGGTTGGCTACAGGCAGGATCATTCAGGGCCTGAAGAATTTGGACTGTTCTGTAAGTGTGAGAGGAAATCATTGGTGGGCTTAGTCCAGGTGATTGTCTAATTAACGTTGTTTAAAGAATCACTCTGGCTGTTATGTAAGGAATTGCAGCAGAGAGGGTGGGGCAGGGAGCAAGAGGTGAAGAGAAGGGAAAAGACTATTAGAGGCAGGGATAGGAGACATCTTGCGGTGTGTGGGTGAGTTCTGCACAATCATACATTTTCCCACACATATTCCGTGTGATCCCTAAACACCCAGTTGCCGAGTCATAGAGGTGGAAACCCATTTACAGTTATACATTATATAAAATATATAATTTTTGTGCATAGTTTTAGTATGCACTAAGTTTTCTAGGAATGCAAATGTACATATAGAAGAAAATACTGCATTTGTCATGAGCACAACTATGCCAATCGCTGTTCACCAGTTTGGAAAATCAAGCCATTGATGGCAATGCCACCTATAGTATTCAGGTGGCCAGTACCTCACATCCATATCTATCTGCATCTGTTGTCACCTTATCGATGGCTCCATGGATAAGTATACACATCTGATACCAACATGTCTTGTAGAATAGTATCATACATTGATGGACTGAAATACATCTTATTGGAATCTATACTGATATTTTGAAAAAATGTGTAAGTTATAATATTGATAACTTTTAATTTCAGAGTGATAAACTATTGTTTAATCAAGGGAGCTCATGGCTTTGATAAATTGAGAACCACAGGTCTAGGTAATGATAGTTAACCTGGGAAACTTAAGTTTCTGGTGATGACTAATGTTCAGCTAGATAGAATTAGACCCAATAGGCTCTTAAATTAATGTAATTTTCCCAAGAACACATAGCTAATTATCCACAGATACTGGTTTTGAATCTAGCTCAGAATGTCTCCATAACCCTTATTATTTGCATCATACCCATCAGTGTAAGAATTTATTTTCAAAGTTTATTCATTGTAGTAGAATGTCCTGCTAAAAGTCTTGGCCTCAGGAAGATATTTTAAAACTGTGTCTGTACTAGTAATAAAATAAAGCTGTTAATTCAGCCAATTTAGTGATTAAGTTGATTGAACTTGGAGGGTAAGGACAGATATAATAATTGTTTGGCAGTTCTATTTTTAGTTTTTTGAGGAAATTCCAAACTGTTTCAACAGTGGTTGTACCAGTCTGCCTTCCCACCAACAGTGCACCAGGGTTCCCTTTTCTCCACAGCCTCACCAGCACTTGTTGTTTGTTGATTTGTTTATGATGGACATTCTGACTGGTGTGAAATGGTATCTCACTGTGGTTTTAATTTGCATCTCTCTGATGGCTAGTGATGCTGCACATCCTTTCATATGTCTCTGGGCCCTGTGAATGTCCTCCTTGGAGAAGTGCCTGTTCAGGTTCTTTGCTCATTTTTTAATTGGGTTGTTTGTCCTCCTGGAGTGGACTCATGTGAGTTCTTTATGTATTCTGGAGATCAAACCCTTGTCTGAGGTATCATTGGCAAATGTATTTTCCCATACGGTTGGTTCCCTTTTCATTTTGCTGATGTTTTCTTTAGTTGTGCAGAAGCTTCTTATTTTGATGAAGTCCCATTTGTTTATTCTTTCCTTTATGTCCCTTGCTCTAGGGGACATATAAGTGAAAATATCGCTGCATGGATTATCTGAGATTTTCATGCCTATGGTTCTCCTTTAGGACTTTTATGGTATTGCGACTTCTATTTAAGTCTTTTATCCATCTTGAGTTTATTTTTGTGTGTGGTGTAAGTTGGTGGTCAAATTTCATTTTTTGGCATGTAACTGTCCAGATCTCCCAACACCATTTGTTGAAGAGGCTATTTTTACTCCATTTTATGCTTTTGCCCCCTTTGTCAAATATTAATTGACCATAGACACATGGGTTTATTTCTGGGCTCTCTATATTTTTCCATTGATCTTTTTGTCTGCTCTTATGCCAGTACCAGACTGGTTTGATTACAGTGGCCTTATAATAAAGAAAATGGTGTAATCAACAGTTCACATCCCTCTGATGGATCAGTGGAAAAGCCCTAGGTAAATAATTATGACATTCAAGCTCCTATAGAAAATAATGCAGTTTAAAAAAAAATGCAAGCAAGAAGCTATAAAGTTGTAGAATCTTATAGTCACTTTTCCTCCAGCAGATACAGGCTATTGATCAGCTGATTTATATATTTTTAAAAATAATTTAGGATTAACAATTTTTAAAAGTGACAAAAAATGTAACTTTTGGTGGGAAACAGTAAAAATAAATAATTGTTTGGTCTATTATCTGAAGGCCAAATTCTAATTGTGGCTTTTTTTCATTTCTAGTTGTTGGGATGTCTTGTAAACAAGGCTAGGCTTTATCATGGTTTCTAATTTAAACTTGAAAATTTCTATTTGTTTTTAATTATTGTCCTCTTATTACAAGTTTCTCTCATATTGCTTAGGTAAATGTTTTATGACTCTTACAAATAGAAAACACATAGATTTTTACTTTAAGATTTTTTAAATGAATCCTTATTTACTAGATTAGCTGTCCAGTTTTTATGTCTAGTATTTCTTTTATAGAAATTCACCTAGTAAAATGTTCTTTTTAGTGTCAATCTGTTATCTTATGAAGTATCAACAATATTACTGGTCTGTAGAGGAACACTGGGGATTTAACTTGGCAGTAATTCTCATGTGAAAAAGTAATCTTGAGCCCTGGCTGGTATAGCTCGGTGGATTGAGCATTGACCTGTGAACTAAAGGGTCGCTGGTTTGATTCCCCAGTCAGAACACATACCTGGGTTGCAGGCCAGGTCCGCAGTATGGGGCATGTGAGAGGCAACCACATGTTGATGTTTCTCTCAGTCTTTCTCCCTCCCTTCCCCTGTGTCTAAAAATAAAATAAATAAAATCTTTTTTTTAAAAAAAGTAATCTTGAACCAGTACGACAGTTTTGTGACCTGTCATTCTAGGGACTCTTACCAAAGCATTTTATTTTTAATGTTTTAAGAATTCACAACATTTAAGAAAAATATCAGTAGTTGTGTGGGAACACATCAACAATGCTTTGTTACTATCTCAAAGGATTTTTTTATAGGCTTTTGACAATGAGGAAAACAGAAGTTAAAATACTGAACCTGTTTCCCTCTGTTTGGCCCACTTTACATTGGAAATTGACATGGTATTATAAGATTGATTTTTAACATCCCCCTTTTATTGTGAGGCAATGAATAGCTTGGATTCACAACATCACAGGAGATTTCTTAATCTTCATGTTGCACCTTGCTTTTCGTGATGATTTGTGTCTGGCTTTGTCTTATAGATAGAAAGGGAAGACCCACTTACTGTGTGGAAGATATAAAAGAAATTAATTACACTGCCTGTGGTTACTATCTGCACAGAATCAAATTACTTGGTTTAGGAAATATTTCATCTGTTAAAAATCCAGTGTGGACCAGAAATATAGTGCCTCAACGAAATAAATGGTGAAAGCTTAAGATAAATGCACTTTTCATTGCTCTGCCTATGAAAGGCAGGGTAGCACATGTCCGAAGTTCTCCTGTGAGGCACCTGAGGCACTGCCATCCTTTCTTTACCAAATTTAATTGTAAATATTCCTATTTAGGACCATTTATGAGTGGTTTGAATGTTACTTAACAAGCCTAATGTTGCAGAGTAGTGGTACTTATTGCCTAAGAAGGAGGTTTCTATGACTTCTGTGTATCTTCTCCATCAGTATTTGACAGGTAACAAATGAAATTCCTTTTCTAGAATTCAATACAGCTTCGTTTCTGTCTTTCACCTATAAAGGATGAATCATTATTTGCTTCTTGGACAGTTCCTGTACTCGATCATCTTTCATTACTTTTATAAGCTCTGTCATAAATGCTTTAGCTCTTTGGCCTTGGTTTCTAACTGCCTATTATAGAGATAAGTGTCTGGGTTTGAGAATATAAAATCCTCAAATGTTGCTTTACCTGCAATTAAAAAGTACTTTTAGAGTAGCCTTTGGGCATTCTATGGTTTTCCATTTCTCTGTGGTATTTGCCTTCTTTCAGTTTTGGTCCTTTATGGCTATGAAAAGCACTATGTCCAGAGCATTTGGGACAGCTCTCTTTCCTGACGTCCAGACCTGAGTACCTGCCTTCCCGGCATCCTCACCTGGATGTCCCACAGCACCTTAAACTTAACCTGCATGCTGTTTCTTGTCGTGTTTTTTCTATTGTAGAAATTCACAAATTGTTGTCTTGAGGGGCAAATCTAGCCCACTGTCTATTTTTGCGTGGGCTTTCAGAAAGGTGAGAAAGGTTTTTACACATTTAAAATAAAATAAGCATATTTCATGACACATGAAAATTAGGTGAAATTCAAATTTCAGTGTCCAGAAACAATGTTTTATTGGAACACAGCCACATTTATTTGTTCATGTATTACTCATGGCCGCCTCTGTGCTACAATAGCAGAACCGAGGAGCTGTGATGAAGACTGTCTGGCTCTCAAAGGCTTAAAATAGCCTAGGATTTGGACCTTAGCAGAAAAAGTTTGCTGACTCCTCTATTTGAGAGAAAGATTTCACCAACCTCTCAAGCCCTAATCTCCTAATAGCAAAACCTCTGAATCATCCCCCAGCCTCTCCTCTTATTCAGAGGCTCGTCCTATTGGTGCATACGAGGAGCATCTCCAGACCACAGTCCTCTCCTTTACTCTCACTTCCAGGACTTTAGCACATAGTACCTCCTGTCTGTTGCCTGGACAACGTCAATAGTTCTCTTTAACCCCAATTTCTCTCTAATAAAATTCAAAATCTCTACTAGTGTCTAAGCTGTAGTGTGAAATTTAATAAATTAGATTATTTCACTATGCTATTAAAGATGTCATTGGGACTCTGCTTCCCACAGGAGCCAGTCCAAACTCCCTGGCGTGGTAACAAATTCATTCATTCCTTGGCCCTGGCTGCTTCTCCAGGGTCATCGCTTTTGGCTGCCTATACCTTCCACTCCCAGCCTTGCATCCTAAATTCCTGCCACACAGTACTTCTTATTATCCCCCTAATATGTTGCCATCTTTCATGACTCTCTGCCTTTGTAATGCACCTGTCTTTTTCTTTACTACCCTTTTACTACTTTCTAAATTGCAAAGTTGATTTAGCTTTTTGAGATTCAGCTTAAAATGTCACATTTGAGAATCTTTTCCTAGAGCCTTCGGGTAAAGCTAATTGTTTTCCCACTGCATCTCTGCACTTCCTTGGGTTGTTATCAACTGTGTGGGTATTGGAGTCGCCCTCATTTCTGTATCCTCAGGGTCTTGTGTTTTTCTGCAAGGAAGATAGTAAATATTTGTTGGATGAATGAATGACTACCATATACTTTTAGAGAGATTCTTCAGTTTAATTCAGCAGAGTTAAACTCTAAAATAATAATCATCAAGTCTGTTAATGATGTCTGGTCTGAAATGAAATTCTGAATCCTCATGGGTAAATGCCCAGAAGTCTCTGATAGGCATTTCTAAGTGTTATACTCTTTATTATTTAATTTTGTGGTTTCCTAGCTTGCAAAGTTATTGAATCAAACGCTCCAACTTATCTGTTAGCTGTTTCCTTCCCAAATAATTATTCATGACCTCAGTGTAAACAATAAAAAAAGAACCCTTTCTATTCTGAATTTTGTTATTTGTTTTATGTTGGCCTATTTGTTTATACAATTTCTGTAGGCAGTCATTAATTTTAAAATTCAGCTTGCAAGAAGAACAGGCTATATAAAAATGGTTTGTGTCTATGTTTCTGTTATTCCAGCTGGCCATTCATTTGAAGAATTAGCTAAGTTCCTGCTCTTTTACTATTCTTCCAGGTACTGCCCTTGGATTTGTACTACTGCTTGTTAGCATCTCCATAAAATTCTAGAGACAGAGAACTTACTGAGCTATTTTGCATGTACCCTGTACAGTCTGGTTAGATGGGAAAGAATACAAAACTGTCTAAAAAGAAGATTTTCAGATTTTCTATGCATTTCATTCATCTATTATTTTCCTGGCTCCATTTAGTGTGGATAATAATAGGGAGACAAGCTTATGATTATGTAGTGCTCTATACTTATTCCAAGTGCGCTCACCTACATTATGCCTCCTGTGAGGAAGGCATGGGTAGTATTGTTATAGTGATTTTTTAAAGTGAAACATGCTTAGAAAGGTGAAACTGCCTGGTAAAATTCTTACAGCTCATTAGAGATGTGGCTGACACTAAAGCCTCGTTCCTAACCCCATGTGATTTTTCTGTGATTTTGTTTTCTTCATATGAAATACACACTGGTAATCAAACACTGTCTCTTGGCTCTAAGGCTACCCTCCCATACTCTGATTTGTGGTTCCAGGGCTAGGACTCCATAGGTCTCTGTTCTTTACCAGTCGGCTTCTTGTTAGGTTCTACCAAGCAGGGGTACATGAGCGGGGCTAGGTATTAAATGGGTAATGATTTGCTTGCTGTTCCTGTCAGCAAATACCTAGCAACAGAAGTTGAATAGAAGTTTCCTTCGGCCTTCCGTGAACCAACCTCATCATTCCTTTTCAGAACCACCAGCACCAGAAGGGCAGTGCCTCCAGTCAGAGCTCTGAGACCCAGTCTTCTTATCTGATTCTGGGTTCTGATAATCACATTCACCCCCTATATTTCTCTAGCCTCAGAGGCGGTAGCTACTTTTTATAACTATTATGTCAATATTGCATTTAGGGTTCACCTTCGTGTTTTTTCAGCCCTTCAATATCTATGAAACCAATTCCTAAACTACCTTCTCTCTGTTGAAATACTTGGTTTGACTTTTGTTGTCCTGACAAGGTACTGGATGGCCATATACTTAGTGTCAGGAGTGGTCCATGGAAAAACACCCTCAAAGATGACACGCTGGCATGGGTTTGGTTATACTATATATTGTCTTGAAAGTAGTGCTGAACTCCTTAAGGGGTTAGGAACTCCTTATGGTGTGTAGTGGCACACATTTAAACTATTACTTGTGGTTGATTGAAATGGGTGTCTACTGAAGCAAAGTGTGAGATCAAAGGGATGCTTCACTTAACTTGTATGGTAATTATGACTCTAAAGACTATGGGGAGGGATGGCTTTTTATGACTACACTGAGAATCTTAAATAAAAGAAAGAACAAACTCATGTATTAAATCTTTGTTTCAAATCACTGTTAGAGAACTGGAGAGTATCCATGGCAGCTCAAAAAGATTCCCTATTTCTTTTTGCTTTAACCTCACTAACAACAGACACAATGTTCCTCTAATGAGTTAACCTGGGGCACTTGCCATGTATGGGGATGCCCATTCTTCCCAAGATCCATTCCAAACACCTCCTGTTACTCCTAGACCCATAATGACAACCAGATCTCAGAATAGTCCAGGGAAAAACTATAAAGTCTGACACAGGATGAGATAGCTTATATTCCAGAATAATTGTAAGATTTTGCTAATTTATATCGAATAATATTGAATAGTTCCTAAGAGTTTTAGATTAAAGAGGGAAAACATATAATTGAATATTGATGTACTTATTGATATGGTAAACTTGATAGAAATGCATGACTTAGTGTTTTAGTTTGGACAGTTAAAAGTAGTTCTAAAAATGTACTTGGTTAGTTAACCAAAGCTTTGACTTAATGGTAGCCTACATTCAATGGGGTTGAAATCCCAGAACTGTTGCATAATAATAAAAAAAATATCAAAAGCAAATGGAAGTAAAAGATATTTTGAGATTGATTGTCTCATATGACTGTTACAATCAATCTTATCCCAGGCGTTACCACTGCTGTCACTACCGCCATCACCACACGTACACATTGTACTCCTAGAGATATTTCAAAAAACATTTCTTTCATCAGCCATTGGAAATACATGAATGAGTAGAAAACCCTTGAGATTACATCTTCTATAAGCCTAAATTCACTGGGGATTTTGGGATTATGGTGGGGCAAGTTTCAAGTTAGAGTTAAGGTAAGAACATTAGTACAAGGCAACAGGGACAAATTAGTATGAAGCATTTTCTTATGTGCATGGATTTCTTTCTGGTTGTGGATAATTATCAAGGTATTCATAGGAACAAAGATATGGACACTGTGGACCTGGTGCATAGCTATTGACCCTAGAGATGATTTTGTCTTTGTAACAGTTTGCAAAGATCATCATCAGCAGAAAAAACCTAACAGGATTAATGTGCATTTTACCGTTGTGTCTTAGGGTTCTGTCAAAACTCCTCTCTGCCTTACTTTAGCCCTCAGAGAGTATGGTGGCACAAAGCTTAGTGACTCTTTGTTACTCAACAAGTTGACTGCTACTAGTTGAGCTAGAAACTTGTATGTGTCTTTGATTTCTATCTCCCTCCAGCTCTTTACTCTCCCCTGTCCCTTATTTCCTATAGTAAAAAGCTTACTTTGCATTACTCAGCTCATTATTCTCTTCCACACCCTTGTGCTCTAGGCAGATCTAGCTTTTCTGTACTACCCAGCTAAGGTGCATCCAACATTCAAAACTCAGCTCAAGTATCACCTCCTTTAATTCCTGACAACATTTTATATGCATTTGTAGTGTAATTCTCCTCAGGCTTCTATTACAAGGTCATATTATAAGAATATGCTTACCCCTCTAAGCTGTGTGTCCCACGGGGAGCTGGCAGTGCTATCCATTATTACATCCTGCCCTTCTGCTCCCAAGTCCATGACTAACATGTTAATAGTTCTCAATATGTATTCAATCAGGGAGTGAAATACAATCCTCTTTCCATTTTTCCTATTTTTACCACTGTACTGAATCACAATAATGTTAGAGTCTGTAGGTCAATTTAAATAATGATAATAAAGCTGTATGTGGGAAATAAACATAGATCTCATGATCAAACTCTGGGATTTGTTAGCTGTGTGACCTTGAGAAAGTCCCTTAACCTCCCTGAGCCTCAGTTTCATCTTTTCTAAAGAGAGGCTTTTCTCTTTTCACTTTAAATGATTTTTTGTTTTTTTCAATTACAGTGGGCATATATTATATTAGCTTCAGCTGTCCAACCCAGTGATTAGATATTATATAACTAAGTAATCACCCCAATAAACATAGTACCCATCTGACACCATATATAGTTATTACAATACAAGAGTGGGCAAAAGTAGATTTATAGTTGTTTCTATGGAAAAAGAATACAATAATTAATAAATAATAATATAAGAATAAACTCTGTGTTTTGCATCTCACAACTGTAAACCTCCTTTTGTTCTCCCCTGTGTTGCTGACTACATTCCCTATGCTGTACTTTATGTTTCCATGACTGTTCCATAACTACCAACTTGAACTTCTTAATCACTTTATCTTTTTCACCCATAGAGATCTATTTATTGCTATTTTATTATTTATAATTTTTATCTTTTTTTTCCTCTTCTTAAAGAAGAGCTTTAAACATTTCTTTAGTGGTGATGAACTAAAGGAGACTTCTTTTACCTTTGTAATCCTACTGTTTCATAATTTATTTCCAAATGAAATCAATTAATTTAGAAACAATTTACTTATAATTTTTCTTTTTATTCTTTATTTTTTACATAATTTAGAATAATTATTTATCTCCACCAAAATCTTTTTTCTCCTTTTGAAGATGATCAATGCTTGAAATGTTCCAATAGAAAACATAAATCTTTAAATAATTTAATATGCATTCATATATATTAATATGCAAATTTTCATGGGAATAATTTGAAACTGAAAACATTTATAACATGCAATTACAAAGGATTTGTCCTACATTTTGAATCATGATAGTGACAAAGAACCAAGTCATAGTCTGGAAAGAATTCTTATTTTCTTCACTCAGAAGAATCATCAGATAGGGGGGACTTAATGCCTGTTAATTCTTTCACTCAGCTGCTGTAGAGGAAAATAGGCTGTTCACTCTTCGGTTATTTAGGTGTTTTAAATTTTGCCTTTGGACCAAAGTAGACATTAAGAGATACATGTGCCTGGAATGTACATTTTTATACTCCACGCCATAAAAGTGCTTTTGCAGGATGGCATTTACTGAACTGATGTCATGCCATCAGCATACTACGAGGAATGCTATAGGAAGCTGAGTTCAGTATTGATAGATGGCTAGCAAGATACCCTTAATAGGCTCCACATCCTGCTACTCAACATGCTGTCCAGAAGCCACCACGTTGGCAGCGCCCGGGAGCTTGTTAGAAATTCAGAATCATAGTCCCCAACTGCAGGTGTACTGGGTCCGAATCTGCCTTTGGGTCAGCTCCCCAGGCGATCCGTGTGCGCATTCAAACAAAAGACACGCTGGACAATATCACCCACCAGTGTCCTTTTTATGAGAATCCTCATAAAATTAATTTATCATGAACTTGTTTATCATAAAATAATAACGAAAATATTATGACTACACATAATCAAGAAAAAAGCCTGTGCCTCCTGAAAATAAGAGTTTTTGCTGTTGTTATAGTTGTCTTTTAATCTTTTGGACACTGAATTCTGTGGTCGACCCTGCTTCTCTGCCTGCCTCAGTCGCCTCTTGCAGCCCGCGTTGGATCTGTTGACGACCATATGGCAGGCTTTTTTGACAGTGCTTTTTTTTATCCTTTTACTTGTTCATTGGTATGTCACCCAAATTTTGTTTTGCCCAATACTTTCAATGAAAAAAGTGAAGTTGTTTTGTGGTGCACCAGATGCTTCCAATTTTTGTGAAATGGGGTGAAACATAAAGAAATAAAACCAACATAAACAGCCTAAATATTTCCAGGATTTGTAACATGATTTGAGCCTTGCAAACCTAGAGCTTTCTCTCGTTGCCACCTACCCTTCTGAGCATCCACGTTAATGTTTAGTATGAAGACTTGGAGGCACTCTGGGGGCTATGGTTATCAGCGAATATTAATTATACTCAGCACACTACACTGTACTTACTGGGCCGGAAACATAGACTCATGTGTTTTATAAAGATTTTAAACAAGAGTGGAACACCCAAAAGATTTCTGACTAAATCTGAACATTCACTTCAATCAAAACATCCCGTTTCAAGAGAATACTGGTGAATATCAGGGCTTAAGTCCTTCCTGGACAAATTATTTTTCTATTTTTTTTATTACCAGGTACAATAATTTTCTGGGAATTTAGAAATCATTTACATCAAACACGAACTGATAAAACAAGTAGCAGGTAAATTCTGAGCTAATGTCAGGCTATATGTCTTTACCAGCGGGCAGCCAAACAGTTGAACTTATTGCCTCAGGAGGCCATTGAACCAACTATGGTGGCTGCATAATTTTATAACCAGTAATAAGGCTCACGCGTTATACATGCTATGAGAGGGGTAATCAAATCTTACGCTTCAGGGCATAAATTAATCACCGCAGGGGTCAGAAAAGAATCTCCTTTGCCCTATGAACAGAATTGAATAATTAGGCAGTGGCTGTATTGATATTTTTAAAGTCTTCCTCATAAGAATGAGCATTGGCTTTAAGAACAAGTCTGAGTCTTCATGGGGGTGTTTGAGCCCTTGATTGGAAGAGGAGGGGGCTGCGAGTTGAGCAGTTTATTCTGGCAGACGGTCACATTGGGCAGCTTCCGGATACCACACTGTTCAATCTGATTTTCATTAAAAGCTCAAAGTGCCTGCTATTAAAAAGTCCCCAGGCAGCTAGAGCAAATAGACCTCCATGCCTATCTGGAAATCCTGTGGTGGATTTTTATCTTTTCATCAAGACTCCTTGTAAGGGGGATGGGGCGTGGTTTACTAATGTGTGAGATTCATTCTCTTTCTTCTGAAATTCACATTTTACATTTTAAAAAGGCACATTTCCCTAGGATTGGGAGAATTAAACCTTGAGTTCTTTTTCAGTAAAACAGGCTCAAGGGAAAACCTGTTAATCAAATGGCATTGAAGGCCAAGTGTAATCAACTGCCAACATAAATCTTTTCTGGTTTACCTATGTGGTTACTGAATGGAGCATGTCAAACATGGTTTTGTGATAAAGCAAGGATACTGTATTCCATGGAAAATGAATTTTAGTTCCCACACCTTTCTGCTATACCTCAATATTCAGCAGCTTTAAATTTAGATAAAGCAAAATAACTTTCAAGTCATATCCCAGGAGTGTTCCTAGTAAAAAGGAAAAGTGAAGAATAAATTATTTCTAAATAATGACTGCATCTGAGTGACCTAGATATTCAGGACTCCCAGGTCTGAAAACAAAAACTTTATTGACATACCTATTTATTGACCCCAGTAACCTTCCAGATATTTGTGTATTTGGTTTTCTTTGACTTTTCTCTGTTTTCACTTTGAAATCAATCAAATATTATTTTGTGGCTAGTGCAGTCATAGGTGAGACATATTTAGTTGTAGTATGTCTCACCCATACATATTTACAAAATAGTATGATTTTTCATCAAAGGATTTACTGTATCCTCCTTATGAGCCTATCACTGAGGCGGCCTTGGAAGCTGAAATGAAGGCAGCCGTTTTTTTCCTTTAGAAGCTCATAATCTGCTTGGCAAAACAGGACATACCAAGTAAATAGGGTTTAGACACACTGCAAGCAGTGTCAGAATGAGTGGTGTCAGAGAGGCCTATGTGGGTTCAGAAAAAGAGAAATCAGCCCCTTCTAGCAGGATTCTTGGTTGGAGGCAAGACTGTTGCTGGGCCTGAGGAGTACGCACAATTTGTAGGGTTAAAGGGGTATGTTGTGTCGACCTGAGAATGTGAGTAGGGGTGTGTGTGTGTGTGTGTGTGTGTGTGTGTGTGTATGTGTGTATGTTTAGCATGTTCGGGGCATGCCCATGGTAGAGGATGCAGATTGTTGCAGAACAAACAAAGCCTTGATTTCAAGAAAAAGCTGAGAATGAACTGGGAAGGCTACATGTTTTAATGATAACAGGGAACAAGGTTAGGTAACTAGAAGCCTTATCCTTGAGGAATTTGAATGCCAGGCTAAGAAATATCCTACAGAGATTAGGAAAACCATTGACTGCTTTGAATAGACAACTGGCATGTTGAAAGCCTATTTTTGGAAGAATAGTATGGTTACCCTATGGAAGGTGGACTAATGCAGGGAGGGCCTGGGGTCAGGGATATTGCTTTGAATGCCATCCAGTTGTGAGTCGGATGTATTTGTATTATATGTCATTTACTTTCTGGCTTTACAACCAGAAAGTCTACTTGATCATATTGTTTTCTTCATTCATTTGTTTTTCCCTCTCCTTTTCCTTTCGAGATTGTCCCTTACCGAAAGAAAGATGAGAGGTGGGTTTTGATTTATTGGATGCTTGCCAATGTTGACCGTAGTACTGGCATTGCCTCTTAGGTACCAGATTCAAGGCACTGGATTCTGCGTTTTGGCTGACAGTGAACACAATTAAGCATGATCAATTTCAGGATCAATACTCTCTCTTCTTTTTTAAGTAATATATCGAAAATTTTTACAAGACTGTTTTCTTGAATTAAATGTATATTAAATATCTCATCTAGATGATAAATCTTTGTGTCAGCAACTACTGTAATCTCACCAGATCTCATATTGCTACATTTTCATGGCACCCGAAAATAGCAAAGTAAATCAACTGCTCAGACAAATGAGCAGTTCGCATTCCTTTGAGAAGTCAGTCAATGTTGTGGAGTGCCCACTGAATGAAGAATTCTTCCATCTGTGACTTGGGAAGATACAAAAATGGGATGGCTGGTTTGCCCTTGGTAAGACCGCAGTAGAAGGAGGGAAAGAGGAAAAGCACAAATTAAGCATTTAACCAAAACCTAAGAAGAACCCCTAAAATAGCAACAGCTCTGAATCCAATAATTTCTCTGTAGCAGACACTTCACAGACATTATGTCATTCACTTCTCGTATCAGCCCTATGGATTACATTATTAGCACCTCAAATGGTGCAGATGAGGAATCTGAAGCTTGGAGAAGTTGGCCATCTTTCTCACGGTCATACAACGGCAGAGCCAGAATTTGAACTTGTGGCTCTCAAACTTTTGATCCAGGTCGCCTTTCAGGCTGCAAAAATTAGTTATAAAACAGCAAAAAAAAAAAGTTACTGTTTAATTCCAAATAAAGTGATTTGGGAAGGTGACATAGAGTCATAATTTGAAGGCAACTGGAGTTTTTAGGAAAAAAGTAACACACATTAGATAAGCGTCTTCAGAAGAACATTTTTAAAAAAGATTTTATTTATTTCTAGAGAGAGGGGGTGGGAGGGAGAAAGAGAGGGAGAGAAACATCAATGTGTGGTTGCCTCTCCCATGCTTCTAATTCCGAGACCTGGCCCCCAACCCAGGCATGTGCCCTGATTGGTAACTGAGCCAGCAAGCCTTTGGTTCACAGGCTGGCACTGAATCCACTCAGCCACACCAGCCAGGACAGAAGGAAATTTGAGATCATGAAAATGATGGATTCATAAACTGAACACAATAGAGTGCAGGTATGAGGCAGCAAATAGGGATAGTCGGTTGAGGTGAGAGATGAAGGAAGAGTGTTCCCAAATTAGGAGCATTGCTAGGACTCGAAGTCCTGGTTAGAAAATTTAGTGCTGGGCACCTGTAACATGATTGACATTGCATATTCAGATGATGGTGTCCTGTGGTGCTGAGAGCTGTGGTTCATGTTGTGAAGACCACAAAGAGGGAAAACAGACAGGGAGAAGGATCGCCATCTGTAAGTGGTAAAAAAAAACCTCAAAATATTCTTTAAAATGTTCTAGAGTAGTAAAGCAATATGAATGTCATGTAAACTTCAGCTACTTCTTCTCAGCATCACATACCCCAAACATCAGGAAGCTGTATCATGTCATTTTCCCTTCAAGGTGGCTAGGAATATAATTTCAATCTATACTTCTTTGTAAAAAGTATTAGGGAAGGAATTTAGTTTATATAAGTGTTCTAATGCTTGAACTCTGGGATTAGGATTAATGGATCCATGGGTGGGAGGCGGGAAGCACCAATATTGTTTCACAATCTTTTGCAAAGCTGCACTTAATAAAATATTGACTTAACAGAATTTATAATTAAGTGCAGTAGGTTTTGATCCAATTTATTATATCAACAATGATTCAAAGGAATTCTACCTATACACTGCAGAAGAGTAAATATTGAAGACATTAAGGGTTTGTTAAAAGTATGAAAAGTAGGTTTCTGTGCTTTCCACTGCCTTTTAGCCATTCTGAATTCCTTGGCTTTTGGTGTCAAATGGGTATTATTGAGACATATTCATGTTTTTAGGTTGATGAACAGGAAGGATAACTGATGAAAAGCAGGGTGGATCTTTGGCTGGTACGCACCAGTGTTAAAATATTTAAATACATATGTACCAGTTGGTTAATAGCCACTGCCCTGAACCATTGGAATGTTCCCCTCACCCTGCCCCACTCCTGCTGCTATTCTGGGGACTCTGGCCAGCCAGGCCTCTGGCCCCTCCCCCAGGACAATTTCCTCACCTACCTAAGGTCCAGCATCTAAGAAGATGCTAAGCACAGCAGGAAGGCTCCAGGACACTGCCCTGGTGCCCAGCACCCATCTTCTGTGTATACAGTTATTAACCATTTGATACTCCAAAGTAATTGGTTGAACGTGATTGCAAATGTGTCCATTTTTTCTCTTATCAACTTGCCTTATTCCTTCATCTTTCTTCTACTTTTCTTCCCTTCATAGGTTCCCAAAGGGGCACGAAAGCATGATTTTGTAGATGATGCATCCTTTGTTTTGAATTGAGCATGCCTCTGAGCATGCTATTTTCCTAACTTCTTGCTCTATTTTGTTCCACCACTTGCGAATAAGGTAGAAGAATGACAAACATTTTGCTTTTTACATTTGCCTAGTTTTACATTACTTTGAGAGTAATGGATTAGAGATTTGTTTAATAAATATTAAATCATAAATTTAAAAAATGGAACTGTGCATATATACATGTATGTGTGTATATATACACAAAAATCAGATTGATGTGTGTGTACACTTAGATGTATACACACATATGCATAGTCATTTTGGCTTGATGATTCAGGGTTTAAAAAGTCATAACTGTTTATATATTCCTGGCACAATATTTCTTTAGGTGTTTATAATCTTCCTTATGATGTGGCACTGTTCTTTCTTCGCATTGCTCCTTGAAATACATTTGCTTCTCTCAAAACAGTATTTATGCAGTCATACTTAATGTGAAAAAGATCTTTCTTTGCACATATTATATGTAAATTAGGCTTGAACTCAGCTTTTGATTAAAACGTACTTGTGTGGCCTTCTAGCTCAGCTTTAATTGCATTTAAAATTCCTTTCTGTACCCGTACTGAAGATTGCAAGCCAATATTAATAAAGTAGGCTTAGAGTAGGGTACCACCTGAGCAATAGGTTCTTGACAAAAGTTATTTACTTAGCTTGAGTTTCATTTCAAAGTTAACATGTCTCTGTGCTACTTGAATAAAGCACTCATCTGAAAACTCTGTTAGACATTTTAACCCAATTTAATTTATTCCCTGAAAGTTTAATCCCCTGCTGAAGAGAGTAGTTGCAAATTTTCCAAAGTCACAACCCACTGAAGTGAAAAATGTTTAATGACATCATAGGTACTGAGCTTCAAGAGTTTAGTTAAAAATCTTCAAAATGTAAAACAGGGGGCAGGAGTTAATAGGATATTTTATATAGTTATATTTCAAATCTTTCTAAAAACCCTTGCATCTCTGCCATTAAAGCGGTATGAAATTAGTTACTCAGATATCTCCAGGAAGTAGGGGGAAAAAACACTTAAATTTTAAACCATAAAAGCAAATCTCTTCTGAGCTTTGACATTCAAGTGGCTCATTCAGTCATTTCCCATTTTATAAAACTCTCTTTGTAATCACATCAAGCAAACAAAACAAATATTCGGTGCCGAACCTCCACGGTGTCACACCCAACCACAGGGGAACGGATCGCAGTGTGCTCCGTTCGCTGTGCGAACAGAGTGCTTTGTCGTCCACATAACATCGTAACATCAACCCAGACTACAGTTAATTGTGCAACAGAAGCCTATTTATTGGTTACTGAAACATTTTTTGGTCTGACTGCTAGGGAGGGAGGATAAAAACTGGGAAGGAGGGAAAATAAAACCTGAATTGACTTGGTTTTTGGCACAGTAGAAAGCATTTCGGTCCTCCTTATAGTCTCCTAAAAATCTAATTATTCATTTGGCAGCTATACCTCTATAGCACAACTGGATAGTTGTTTTAAAATATGCAAAGCACAGATTTCATATTTAATAGGAGATAATGACCACTTTATAGTCTGTCAGGTCATGGCCTATTTGGCCTGCTTACAGAGATATTGCTTCATGGTTCAGTGCTCGAGAGCTGATGATGGCTCAAGGCCAGCAAAGGTGTCGTTGACATAATAGAAAGTAAGGGTTTCTGTGGAACTCTAATGGGATCCTCTGTAAAGAATAGATCAAAAATGTCATGGCTTGGATAGTACAACTCTGATGGGGACATTTCTCTCTCCTGTTTCATTTTGTAATAAAAAGAAAGAAAACAAATGCAAAAATCTATGGTTTAAATCAGGTTTCTTTGTAAAGTGATAATTTTATATTCCAAAACTAGAATTACTAGTGAAAATTGTATTATGCTTGGGATACTGCCACTTCAAAAGGTTAATAATTCTCTGGTTGCCAGAATGACTTGGAAAGTCACCATTTAGGCCATTCCCACGGCCAAGGGCATCTGCCTTAAGAGCTGGGACATGAGCCTCTGGCCTTGCCCCAGCGTCCACGCTCTTACCACTATGCCAAGATATGTAAAACATACAATTTTTTCTACATGAATTTAAATTATGGAAATTAAATTATTTCATACAAAGTTAACTGTGAATCAATACAGCCCTCTCGATGAGACAAAATACACCAAATTAAAGCAAGCATTATTGATATCTACCATTCACTGAGAAGAAACATTCACATACATTGTCTCTAATTCTCAAAATAATGTTGTGGCAAGGGCATTACTATCTCTAATATTTAATGAGGTATAAGTTGAGGTTTAAGAGATTATGGCTTTAAAATGATCATTTGGCCCTGAAGCACCTGCTGGATATACAGCTGAGTGCCTGTATATCTGAGGACCTGGTATATAATGAACAGTGTGACATACTAATCAGCTCTTTTTGGGGACTGATGATTCAAGTTACATTTGAACTTGAAGTTCTACATCCATAGTTGAAGCATGATGATACCTCTACTTGGTCAAGGCCAATTAGCTCATGACTATTAAGAGATTGAATCACTGTGTATACTCTTGTTAGATAGAAGGAGATATACAACCACCTTTCTTTTGGTAACAGCAGAACAATCCTGGGATTTGAAGTCAGAACCCGCATGTTGCCTCCTGAATGTGTGATTCTGAGGAGGTCCCTTTGCCAGCAGGCCTAAGTGTCCTCTACTCTGTCTTTGAGTTGTTGGTATCTACATCCCAGGAATGTTGTTGGAGATCACTCTACTCACATAATGTGTACGAAAATAATAAATGTTATGCAAATATTATTTAAAAAATCTTTCTGATTAAAACAAATTTGTCAACCTCAGGTGGATACATTTAGTTAATCCTGGAAATAGGTTCCTTTTTTTTTTTAAAGAAAACATTAGCTTCATTTAAATGAAATGTGAAATGAGAGAGGCCACAAAATGACAAAATTTAATGAGTTTATTATTAAAAATAGTAAAACAATTATATATAATACAAATTAACTACCTATGAAATTATATTAAGTACTTTAACTTACAAGGCTATGATTCAGCACAGTGCAGTAATATTTTTTTCTCTCAAGAAGTACTCAAAACATTGCTTTCTTCATTTTCAAATGAAGGAATTTTCTTTCTGTCATCTTTGTCAATCCAAAGCTCTACCAGATATGCCCAACCTTTTGACGTCTCTGGGCCACACTGGAAGAAGAAGAGTTGTCTTGGGCCACACATTAAATACACAAACACACTAAATATACAAAAATATCTATAATGTTTTAAGTAAATTTACGGTTTTGTGTTGGGCCACATTCATAGCCATCCTGGGCCACATGTGGCCCACGGGCCGCAGGTTGGACGCCGCTGCCTAGGCCTTTCTTACAAAATTATTTGCAGTGCACATTGGACAGACCCAAACTGAGGAACATTGTACAAATTAACTAGCTTATAATCTTTACATCTTACATAAATGTACAGGACAAAAAGCAGAAAGAAAGGCTGCTAAAAGCTCTTGACAAACAATGCAATGTGTGACACAGGGTTGAACCCTGGGTGAGAAAAATTAGTCAGTATAAAGGGTGCTATTGGGACAGTAGATGACATTTGATGCTGACTCTAGATTAAATTATAGTATATATCAAGATTAAATATCCTGATTTTGATAGCTATATTATGTTTATATAAGAGAATGTAATTTTTGTTAGGAACAACTCCAGAAGCTCCTTAAAGGTAGATGGGCATGATGTATCCAACTTACTTCAAAATGAAAAAAGTCTATATACCCATATACATACATACATGCATAAATAAGAGAAAGAGAGCAATAAAGCACATATGATCGAATGGAATTAATTGATGAACCTGAATAAAGAGTATATGTATGTTCCTTGTGACATTCTGTAAGGTGGAAATTATATTAAAATTTAAAATTTCAAAAATATATAAACAGAAATACTGTTTTCTGGGCAGGTTCAAATTAACATGGATTGTTCTTGCAGTCTATCTGAGGAACCAAGATTACTTAGCAAAAGACCATTTCACTTAGAAATGGATTACTTGACTATTTAAAACTAACCGTCACTTTGAGAAAAACATAAATCTCACACCTTCCTTTAACACTATGTCAGACTATGACATAAATATTTTGACTAGAAGCAAATCAATGATACCCTTGGAATATGCTGTTTAATACCACACACATTCCAACACCCCCAGTGTCAATGCCGACATGGTTCTCAGCATCTGTTACAGCTCACTTCGTGCTGGCTTTCCTACAGCTCATAGCAGGAGGGTGACTCCAAAATACTGGGACCTGTCTCCAGCAGAGAGTAAGAAGTACCAATATAAGTTTTCTAGAGCAAATGGATAGGTGGATGGATGGGAAGTGAGTAAAATGACTTTCCTGAGGCAATTTTTGAAAAATTAAAAAATCGTTATTACTTAATAAGCACTTGCTGATGAATTTATAGAAGAGATAATCTGACAGACTTTTGCTTTAACTTTGTGTGTTTTTTTATATGCCTTCAAAAATAGGAAGGAACAAGGCTTTTAGAAACTAATATAAACCTCTTTCTCTTTTTGAGGCTGAAGAATAAATTCCTCTGTGTCATAATTTGCTTACCTGAAAACCTGTGGGAGTGTTTTCCTCAGTTTGATCCCTAGTCCTTCAGAGCAGTTATTGTTCAGACTAAAGTCTCAGCAGGTCTGAGCACAGTCGGGTGGACCCAGTTGACTCAGGGGACCCTAAGCTGTAACTGCCATGCACTGTTAGTGCCTCTGCTTTAGCCTTGGCAAGTGATGCCAAGTTTCCACATCCCTTTCTACCACAGAATTAGAAGACTCTTTAGCAAAGAGAAGCCAGTTTGTTATTTTGAAGTTGACGCCCTAATTTCCAGAGCTTGGGTGAACTCTGAAGTAGATATAAAGTACCAGCTGTCAATAAAAGGAAACTTTGGAACATGAGAGAACGCCAGAAAACCTTCACTGCGGTTTTAACTCTGCCCCTTGCCATCTTAGGAACTTTAGGTGAATTACTTCAGCTCTATGGGACTTAGCTTCCTAAAGTATAAAATAATTTCCAAGGTCCCTCTTGGCTTTAGACGTTTTGTGATTCTAACTCAAAACAGTCGTGGGCTTTTGCTATACAGCCACAAAACAGAAATATCACAGCCATACTGTATTTATCTATACTTGATCACATGAGAGTAATGCCAAAAATGCCTTTAAGACTCATATTTTTAATAATAGTTACATTTGTGCTGTTAACAGACACTTTTACAGCTCAATTCATAGCCTTTGCCAACACATCCATAAAATTGGTTGTATTGCTTTACATTTATGAAACGCCACTGCATTTTCCAAGCAAATGGGTGTTTATGCAAAGAAATAATATAACAGAGGCCCAACTGTCTGTTGCAAAGCAATTGTCATTTGTCAATACAATTGTCCACTTGAATAGTGCAAAGAAAATACCCCCAGAAGATCTGGCAGTCTCTTATTGAAGAAAGCTCTGTTTTTGACACTCATAAGCATTTTCTTTCATTATAGTTTTAAGATTAAATTTCTGGAAATTCAAGAAAGAAAACCCAGAGGGTGGCGCTAGCTGTTT
This sequence comes from Mormoops blainvillei, assembly GCA_004026545.1. Classification (NCBI taxonomy): domain Eukaryota; kingdom Metazoa; phylum Chordata; class Mammalia; order Chiroptera; family Mormoopidae; genus Mormoops; species Mormoops blainvillei. The sequence goes on from PVJD01004906.1 coordinate 35,677, forward strand.
TGCCACCAGGGAGACCACACTCATCATATCGTTAAACATTTTTGATGTTTGTCAAACCTCCAAAATACAGTTATGTTCATTTAGGCATTATTGTTCTTGTTTACTTTTTACTTTTATTTAAATGAAAATACCCACATTTATTTGGAGATTTTTGATGTAACATTCTTGACTGGTTTTAATGGACTGTAGCAGTCACTCACTTGTATTTTCCTAGAAAAATATCACCTTTTCTCCTGCATCACTGTGCATGTTTACAGAATTGCATAAAGCTTGCATGAAGGCCAATATAAACACATTTATCTATGCAAGAAAATGAGCTGTCTATCTGTACATGAAACAAACTCATCTACAAAGGGATATCATTATGTGTGGGTAGATGATCCATTCAAACGCGCATTTATTCATTCAACCGATATTTGCAGAGCATCTCCTTGGAACCTGGCATTTTATAAAGCACGGCAAACAAAAATGTGACCAATGTACTCAGTGGATCCACCATGAAGATGACAGTTTGGGGGAAATAATATATAGATAGATAGGTGGTAAATAGAGATAATAGTATTACTTTTATGAACAAATAGTACAGGTTACTCTGAGAGGACCAACAATCCCTGGGGAAAGGAAGTTCCAGCTGGGCTAGAGAATGAGTCGGAATTAGCTAAGCAAATGAGAATGGGTAGCAAGGATTCCAGGGCGGGGAAGCGGCCCGTGCAAAGGCCCTGAAGTTGAAAGAAAGAGAACACCTATGTGCTACGAACCGAACTTGGATGCCCAAGGGAAGAGGAGCCAAGATGAGGCTGGAGATGTAAAAATATATTGCATTGACGTGGATTATTTTGAAATACATAAGCTTAAACGCCTCATCCCTGAATACCTCCTCTATCGGGAATCAAAGCCTCAACGGCAGATGCTTTAGTTAGCGATAACTTCTGTAGTCGTTCCTTGAGCAATAGCAGTTTCTTCCTGGTCCCTGCAGCCCAGAGAGGAAGTGGCTCCCAGGGTCTTCATCAGCCAGCAGATACCACAAAGGTTGCTGGTCCGTCTTTTTTTGAAGAGCTCTGGGATCCTTAGTGACACAATTTGGTCTGACTTCAGAACCACAAATAGACAGCTGTCAGATGTCCTTCCTCTGCCCTCTAGTGGCAGCTGGAGTATTACCCAGCTCTTTTGAGAAGGGTAATTAAACTTCTCAGAGTTGGCAAGTAAGGAAGTGTAGAGACAAACCAGGGGAGGAAATTCCACCCTAACAACCTGTCCTCTCCCAGTTCTCCTATGATAGCTTCTATCCACAGTGTTCACAGCAGTGCAAACTACTAATCCTGTGATAAGTCATTTTAAAGTCCACTAAAGACCAAGGGGGTCTCAGAACTCTGACTACACACATTTTCACCCAACCTCCCTCTTGTGACTGACTCACTGATAGCATCATCAGTCAGTTTGGGTCCGTTTGTTTCAGTTCCGTCATGACCCATCTCCTCCTATAGTATAATTATTGGGTGAACATCCTTCCTTGATTTAATGAAACTGTTTACTTAATTCCCTTAGTTACAAAAAAAGTCTTTTTATCTTTTGGGGCTCCAGGCACACCACTCGGTTTTATATCTGATCAACTTAAAACCACAGCACCTAAATTCTGAAGACATCTTTTTGCTTGTATATGAGATCTTTCCACCTAAACATCTTTTTTCCTTGGCACCTGGCTCTTTGATGTGGGATTCCACATGCCATGCTGTAAGAAATGAGGAATAGGGAAGAGGGGTGCATTAAGGCCAAAATGAGATCTAGCCCCGAGTAGCGGACAGCAGGTACATCTGGTTCCAGAGCTGGCAGTAACTGGGTGAGAGATCTGTGCATGACAGGGCATTTACCCAGTACTAGGAATCCTTCAAGGAAGAAACAGAAGGTCAAAGTATAGGTGTAAATCTTCTTATGGGAGGGTATTAGTAAGAACAGGTTGGTATAAGAGATTTCAAGGGAATTGTTTTCTCATGGACCTAGTGGCCTTTGAAGTCCTCTTGTCACATCAGTTGTGTCTTCTCTGAGCTGTGCTTTAAGATCCGTGTGGGGCCTGGTGCTATAAGCCGGATGTACTTTTATCACATTTATCTGGCCAGGGCTGATCCCCAAGTATTTACTTACTCACTGTCATAACTCAGACTCCAGCCTCAGCAACCTTTGGTGAAAGGGTGAAAGGGTTCATTCGCTGTGCTAGATTTTGTCTCCTCTCAGAACATTGGAGATCCCTAGTCCACGGACTTCGACAGGAGCGTGGAGGAGCTGTATTTCCAGGACGCCTGCCCTCTTTTCATATTTCTGGCTGACCGTTCGGCTTGTCCCCACTGCACCTGGGAAGCTCTGGGCAGTGTCCACTTTCCACTTGATAGGAAAGAGACCTTAGAAGAATTTTCGAACCAATTTAGGATCTGAATGGCACAGGGGTGATACTCCCCTGCAAACTCGTCTCTATCACTTCATTTATATAATTTCTTCCTTTGCCATCTATTGAAAGATTCCCAGATCCACCTCTGGATATCCAGAGGATATCAAGTGTCTTGTCACTAAAAATGTCAAAGCTGTCATTTCCTCAGGAATTTGAGCCCCTGCTGGCTTAGGTATACCACAGCTCCTACTCAGTGAGTTCTTATACAGCATTGCTGTGTATGAGAACATATGTTCATGTTGGTTGCTGAAAATCGGGTTGGAAGGTGGGGCAATCACTCCTCATTTGGTCCATTCTAGAAGGGTATGCACTTTGTTTGACTTATAAAAGCTATAAACTTCCATTAGCATCTACATAACAAGCTTTATTATGGACAATCACTGATATTTACCTCTAATTCAAAAAGAATGACCCTGGATCTAACCCAGCTATTCCTACATATACCATATTTCTCTTTTCCCTAAAAACATCTAGATTTACTGATATTCAAAGCTCTTCATCAGTAATAAATGATGCTCAAGTGGCTTTTTTTTAAGCCAAGAAATAATGTTTCATTTTATTTTAAATGTTTTGTTTTTATTATAACTACATACCCAGAGGCCCTCATATGAGATACTCCTAACACATTTTAAATGGGAGTAATATAAAATACTAACAAAAGAAGTAACATCGGTAATGCAAGCCTAGGTAATCTGTAATTATGTTTTGAGAGAATGGATTAAGTGGGACTATGTAGAATAGTAATTCTTAATTTCTCATAATATTAATGTGTCTGTATGTCAATGTTTATGTGTATATTTATATCTTTACACAGTAAGCATCAGGGAGGGGACAATATTTTCATAGACTGAAAAGTCGTATTTCTTTGCAGAAACAATAGTTCATGGCTCTTCACAAGGCATGTTTTCCCCCTGTGGTTAAAAAACCAAGAACATGTTTATAAGAGTACCTATGGGAAAAGGAGTCAAGGGAAAGTTAATTATTATGGTTCTACAAACTTGTGAGCAGCTCAGTTACCCATGACTCAGAACCAGTCTTCAATACAATAATGTAGGCAACAGCTGGAGCCCTATGCTAGATGTGAACCGTCCTTCATGGGATCATGAGAACTCAAAGGGTAAACACCTAAAATTCTTAGTCATTGGAGGATTCTTCAAACATACCATGTTTCTAGTTCTTGAGGATGGCATGCAATGTCTACACTGGTCAGAATGTCTTCTAAAGCTGTTGTGTTAGAAATAAGTTATCACCTACATTTGCCATTACTAAATCGTAACATAATCAGCATGGTCTCCAACCACCACCTACTGCAAAAGATGGTCACAGAGTTGTTTCAATTATACTGATTTCCATCTCTGTTTGTTTGGCCCATTTGGGCAGATGTGATGTCACCAACCAGAAGACAGGAAGATAATAGCAATGTGCATTCTGAAAACCTTGTTTTTTGGTTTTTTTTTTCTCCTCAGGGTTTCATAACCTAGTGAAGCACAATAGCTTAAAAAAAAAAAAGATTTTATTTATTTATTTTTAGAGAAGGGGAGGGAGGGAGAAAGAGAGGGAAAGAAACATCAATGTGTGGTTGCCTCTCACACACCCCCTGCTGGGGACCTGACCCGCAAATGGGAATCGAACCAGTGATCCTTTGGTTCACAGGCCTGCACTACATCCACCGATCCACACCAGCCAGGGCGCACAATAGCTTTCACGTGTTGAACTCATACAATACTTTATATGTAAAACTTTTAACTTCATGAAAATTCAATGAGTGAAGTATCATCTCTACTCTGTAACTGGAAAAAGTGTGGCTGTAAGTGGTTATTAGTGATAGAGTATCAGATTTTGGATTTAGCCCTATGGTCTCTAAGGCGAAGCCCATTCTCTTAGTTTCTGTGCAGTACAGCCTTCCAGCACCAACTGGGTTAAGGGAGAGGTATGGACTTTCTTTTCTGCTTTTCCATTCTTCATGCAGCACTGCTGTTCCTGGCACACTGCTTTGTAGCAGAAGGAAATGATATGTTTTTGATGTATTAAAACACTAACCCATTTCCTCTGGCTTATCATATATAACACAGGTACTCCAGGTATTGCCAATGAAGTGCAGCCTCTAAACTTGTAAGAGAGAAATCTCCTAGGACCACATGTCCTGCCCCCCACATCTTGACTGTGACTAAAGAATCAATGAACCTACACTATTGAAATAGATGTACTAAGATTATAATCCATATAGGCAATTTATTGAGTGCTTGCTCTAAGCTAGTTACTTCTTCCCCCAAATTACAAAATAGCATAATATGGAAAAAACATCCCTCAAAGAGTTTATAGCCCTCTTGGGGAAACTTTATGAAAAAGAACCTAATATATTTAGATATATCTGTGTCCTTTTGTCTACACTAGTCAAAAAAGGGGCTAGAGAAAGCAGGGGCATACGTAGCCCACCTTGTAAGGTTTTACAATGCCTGAAATAAGAGGAAATCCTAAAATTGCAGAAAGAGAAATACAAAACAGAACAAAGTGAATGAAAAGATGACTAGATATCCTGCCCAGTGTAAGCTCATGACCAATAAAGACATCTCTAGGCATGGAAAGCTCGTGTAGTTTATCCCCTGTGAACTTTTCTAAAAGAATCACACAAATCTATACACTCATAAAAATGAAAATCCCACTCAAGAGAGGAGGGGGTAAGATGTATGAAACAACAATAAGCAGAAAAATCAATGGAATCAGGCTAAAAAAAAAACAACTGTAGGTAACCTGGCTGTGAAACAATGTAAAGATTAAGTATCTACCACAAAGATATACAAAAAGTAGAAATATGATAAATTCATATTATAGAACACTATAGTGTTCATCACTTAGTAAAGATGTTATTGATTGGAAACACATAAAATACAAGTCATTAAATATGACACTATTTATGTAAAATATGTATATATGAAAAAATACTGAAAATACTTAGGAATAAAGAATTGACAGGTTTTACTTTAGGAGAGAGAGGTGTGTTAGCAAGGGAGCAGGGGCTGATGATAGAGACAGGCTTTTAATTTTTATTTCATATCCTATAATCTTTTGATAACTGTGTATGAATGTCAAACTGCATAATTATAATGATTTATAAAAATAAAGGATGTCTCCTGTGGATTAAGTAAGAATAGTTTCTTTCACTTACCAGCAGCGATATTTGACCAGATCTTTTTGAGCATTCATATTGTCACATATAAGCCAAAGATAAAAATGCTGACCTTAAAGTTTTTAAGTTTGTGCATGTATGTTGTGTATGTGTGAGTGTGTGTGTGTGTGTGTGTGTGAGAGAGAGAGAGAGAGAGAGAGAGAGAGAGTGTACCTGAGCACACGTTTGTGATTTAAAATAAAATCAAGACCATATGTAAAATGCTAATTACAATATCTGGAATATAGTGTGCCCTTAACCAGTAGCAGTTAATAGTGTGCAACATATATTCAACATAGTGAATCATAAAACTGCCAAAATGATGTTGTAATCACAGAGCAAGGCCATTTTGTTGATTAGTTATTCACTGATGAGAGATATTACTTAAGCATCAGGTTGCTTAAAATTTTTGTTTGGCTTCAAGTATTCATACAGTTGATGAAATAAATACATGATTTTCAAAGCAATTTGAGATTATTTATATTGAACGGTAATAGATCAACAGTAAAATGTGCAGGTTGGTAGAAATTAGAAGGCATCTTATTGCTCTTTCATAAAAAGGCATACGCAAACATCTGGAGACACCTCTAGTTGAAGACAGTATATGTAAAGTGATGCAATTTTTAAATAAAATCTCCTAAGTCCAGGAGCATCATAGAGGTTACAATAAAGTTGGGGAGCGGTTAATATCCAAAGGTGCTATCTCTCCACAATATTTTCAAAGCCAGTGTATTGATGTTATGATTATAAACCTACACTAAAAATATATCAGAGGTAACAATGTGCAAGTATGACATATAAAGGACTTACATCAAAGTGTGGCAACTCTTTTTAAAAAATTTTTCTTATTGTTGTTCAAGTACAGTTTTGTCTATTTCCCCCCTTCCACTACAGCCTCCCCTCAAGCTTGACCCCACCCACCCTTGACTTTGTCCATGAGTCCCCCATGTATGTTCCTTGACCACCCTTCCCCTCTTTTCCCCCATCTTACCCTCCCTGCCTCCTCTGTTCGCTGTCAGTTTGTTCTTCATTTCAATGTCTCCAGTTTCATTGAACTTGCTTGTTTTTTCTATTGATTAGTCTCCACTTATAGGTGAAATCATATGGTATTTGTCTTTTAACACCTGGCTTATTTCACTTAGCATATGCTCTCCAGATCCATCCACGCCACTGCGAACAGTAGGAGCACCTTCTTTCTCTCTGCTGTGTAGTATCCCATTGTGTAAATGTACCACAGTTTTTGATCCACTCATTTACTAATGGGCACCTAGGTTGCTTCCAACAGTTGGCTATTGTAAATTGTGCTGCTATGAACACTGGGGTACATAGGTGCTTTGGAATTGGTGTTTCTGGGTTTTTAGGATATAATGGCAGTAGTGGAATTGCTGGGTCAAAAGGCAGTTCCATTTTTAGTTTTTCCATACTGCTTTCCATACTCTATGGAGGTAATTCCATACTGTTTTCCACAGTGGCTGCACCAGTCTGCATTCCCAAAAACAGTGTACTAGAGCTCCCTTTTCTCCACATCCTCACCAGTACTTGTTTTTTGTTGATTTGGTTATGATGGCTAGTCTGACTGGTGTGAAGTGGTATCTCATTGTGGTTTCAATTTGCCTCTCTCTGATGGCTAGTGATGCTGAGCATCCTCTCATGTGCCTCTGGGCCCTGCGTACGTCCTCCTTAGAGAACTGTCTGTTCAGGTCCTTTGCCCATTTTTTAAATTGGATTGTTTGTCTTCCTAGAGTGGAGTTGTGTGACTTCTTTATATTTTGGAGATTGAACCATTGTTGGATGTATCATTGGCAAATATAATTCCCGTCCCATAATGGTTGGTTCCCTTTTCATTTTGCTGATATTTTCTTTAGCTGTGCAAAAGCTTTTGAATTTGATGAAGTCCCATTTGTTTATTCTTTCCTTTATGTCCCTTGTTCTAGGGGACATATCAGTGAAAATATTGCTGTGTGGATTATCTGAGATTTTCATGCCTATGCTCTCCTCTAGGAATATATATATATATATAATCTGTTTGAGTGCTAACACTCCCAACATCCAATGCAGGTAGTCTTTTCTCCCTTGTTCTTTACAGAGGTTCTACCCCAGACACACAAGCTTCCTTCATTTTAGACCGTTTTTGTTTATGGTTAAAAGAAATGACCTTTCTCTTTACATCTATTTAGCAATGTTTTCAAAATAAATATATACTTTAAAATGTGTACACCTCATCCTGTTAAGAATCTTTATTATTTTCAGTGTTTCTAAAACAAGGAGACAAACAACACATATAATTTATGGAAATGGTATCACTGCATCAGTAAGCCAGCTCCTTTCAAATGGACACTGGCTACTTTTGACATGAAAATTATATTCACTTAGGAAATACAGTATATTTGGTGTTTTATTGTTCTAGTATAAGAAAAAATTATTAATTGTAGAAAAAGGTTCACAATGCTTTGCCATTTTGGAATTGCTTTAATCTGAAGCTGTCTGGTTTTTCTTCACACTCGTCTTTATGCCATACCCTCCCTACCTCTGTTATCACTCAGACATACCGACATCAAAGGATCTTTAGGTGACTTTTAAAGAGAAACTCTTTTAGTATGCTTATCAATGGTAGAGGATGTTCTGGGCTTTCTTTTACAATGATGTTGTTTATTCAATAGGGCTCAAAATCTACTTTTATTTTATGTGTATATTTATGTACTTAAAAATGAAAGTTCTTAAGACATAAAGCAGTGTGATAGAATGAGAAAGGTCACGATTCCTGATCAAATCTGGTTGTATTAAGCTTGTTCTTCTTTCTCATCATGAATTATCTCTTTATCACTATCCAACATAGCTTTAATAAGGTGGATTTCAAAAGTCAAGGGGCTTGCTTTTGAGTGCTTTAATTATCAGACTTTCAGTTGGAATTTAAATCTCCCCCATGCCTACCTTTCCTCCTCCTCTCCTCCCTTGCTTTTCCTTCACAATCCTCCTTTGTTTCTGCCTAGCCTGGCTCCTCTTCTGCTTGTCCTCACAGCATTGATATTTCTTCCGTGTTGTCACCAACCTTCTCTATCGCCATGCTGTATCTGCACAGTACCATCCACTCATACTACGAAATCAACCTCACCACTTCCTCCTTTTTCCAGACCTTCAGACTCATCTAACATACGTCCTTTTAAAGAGCTTCATCAGCCCTGAAGGGTGTGGCTCAGTGGGCTGGACATCACCCTGAAGAATGAAAGGTGTTCAGTTTGATTCCTGGTCAGGGCACAAGTCTGGGTTGTGGGCCAGATCCCTGGCTGGGGGTGTGCAAGAGGCAACTGATCAATGTTTCTCTCACACATTGATGTTTCTCTTCCTTTCTTTCTCCCTTCCTTCCCCTCTCTCTCTAAAAATAAATAAAAATTAAATCTTAAAAAATAGGACAGCAAATAAATAGCCTCATCAGAACAACTTGCAGGCACTTCAATCTCCAATGTCCAATATCTCTATGGGATTAAATTTTATTTTCCAGCTAATTTGTTACTTCTACATCTTTTACAGTGTAAGCAAACTCATTAACTTTTCCATGTTCCTGCTTAGCCAATAAATCATCAAGTTGAGTTAATCGTACCCCTGAAATATCTCATGTATCTATTCTTTCTTTCTTTTTTTCTCTGTCATTGCCCTGGTGAAAGATCATTGACTTTCTCAAAGAAAATATTGCAGTTAGTTACTTAACTAGTCATTCTTTCTTCCAGGTCTCTCCGTATCAAAGTACCCTTTAAAGTCCAATCAGTGATTCCTCTAGAGCCAGGATGACCTACTTAAAAAACAAAGCAGAACAAAATTTAGTGTTTCCCCATTACCTATAAGAGTAAGTTTAACTGACTTTGCAGAATATTTACAATTTGACTACAGCATACTTTACTCAAGTTCTATTGACTTCTTGCAAGTTCTTTCTCTGTTTTTCTTCCATAGCAATGCTCCCCAAGGCTCAGAAGTAAGGAGCTACTTTTTAGTCTTACACCTGGCATATCCTTCTCAGCTCGGTTCTTTTGCCCCGTTTGTTCCTTATGCTTGGAAGAACTCCTCTTGTCTAATCTGTTCAACCTCTAAACCTCTTTTATCTCCCAGATCTGAGCATCATCTCTTCTGCTACATCTTCTCTACATTTAACTTTGACTATGCCCCCTAGACCGTTGTACACAGTGTTGGTCACATCACACTGTTGTTTAATTGATTCACCCATTAGACTGTGAACATCTTGAGGGCAAAGATCATGTCTCATTTATCTTTGTATTCCTATTATTTAACTCAATATTAGCAGAGTCTCACTATATAGTTATTGAATTAATAAAACAACATAAATTGGGGTTGTTTATACTGAAAGTTCTGGCAACTTTCCTAAGGCTCTTTCTGGTTTTTAATGATTCATGACTGCTATTCTCTTTTAGACATTGCTCTGCTCCTCTCCTAATCTAAGTGAAAGGGAAGGGAGAGAGAATAAGAATATTTAAGACAGCCCTGGCCGGATGGCTCAGTTTGTTGGAGTGTCATCCTGGGCACCAAAAAGGTTGTGGGTTTGATCCCCAGCTGGGACATGTGAGGGAGGCAACTGATTGATGTTTGTCTCTTACATCAATGTTTCTCTCTCCCCCTTCCTTTCTCCCTAAAATCAGTAAACATATACTCAGGTGAGGATTAAAAAAAAAAGAATATTCAAGATAGCATTGATGACTGATGATTACAGCTAAAATCTGCTTTGATTCTGCAGAGGCAGGGTGTCCAACCTGTGACCGATGGGCCTCATGGGTCCCGGGATGGCTGTGAATGTGGCCCAACACAAAATTATAAATTTACTTAAAACATTACGAGATTTTTTGTGTGTGTGATTACATGTCGCAGTGTATTTAACGTGTGGCTCAAGACAACTCTTCTTCCAGTATGGCCCAGAGACGCCAAGTTTGGACACCCCTGCACCAGGGTGTTTGTTTGACTGTCAGCACTACTGGAAGCCTTTCACATCATCCCATTGAAGGCAAATGAATCCATTGCATCTTAGGTAGTTAAACAGTTTAATGGCTGAACTTTGTTTTGTCATCCTTTGTCAAGTTTTACTATCTAATCAACCTGCCATATATCTATTTGTTGTCTATACACACACACACACACACACACACACACACACACACACACATGTTGTCACAGCAGCACTTTCAAGAATATATGCTTTGCCATTGCTGGTGTGGCTCAGTTGGTTGGAGTGTCATCCTGTAGACTGAAAGGTCACAGGTTCCATCCCTGGTCAGGGTGTGCCTGGGTGGGGATGGGTGTAAGAAGGCAACGTATGCATGCTTATGTTTCACATCAATGTTTCTCTCTCTTCCTCTCTCTCCCCTTCCCCTCTCTGTAAAAGCAATAAACAAATGTCCTCGAATGAGAATTAAAAAAAAAAAGAATACATGCTTTCTTTTTAATTGTTTGCTTTAGGTTTGGGTTATGTAAAGGAAATTTTTTTTTGAAAAATACTGTTGCTCTCAAATCCTATTATAAGTAATTCATTTACATAAAATATTACCCAGTGGGATTCAAAGGATGATAGTACATAGTTAGTAATACTAATGTTGAACACTCAACGTAGTTCAGATACTGCCTGTCTTAGTGCCTGAAGTGGAGTATCCTATTTAGTTCTCACAACAGCTCTAGGAAGGGATGAGTATTATTCTCCTATTTCACAGAAGAGAAGCGTAAACAAGTTGAGCAGCTTGCCAGCATTGTACAGCTGTTAAAGATCACAGCCTGGGTTGGGATCCGGGCTGGCTGACTCCGGAGCTCATATTCATAATTATTACAGCTCTGGAGAGTATAATTTAGAATTAAATTTCTATTCTACCTGAAAATCAGAGGTTTATCTGCCTGCCATAGTCTTATAATCCTTTTAAATATAGTGGATCCTTTTCCTTGAAATCATATCTCCTACATCTACAATTTTTTTTCTCTCACCGCTCCCCTCCCCACCGCCTTCCACTGGTAAACGGTACTCTAATTCCCTTTGCCTCCTTCCTTGGGACAATTTCATTACTGCTTCATGAGCCAGTGCACCACGGATGTCCCATTACAGCCCCTCTCCTTAATCAAGTGTGTTGATGCTGAGCTACCAGTATCAAGCTGATACCAAATGTGTGCTACGTTTATTCTTTTCTCCACCCAAAGAATGGGAGACTATGTAATTCCAGATAAAAGGGGGAGAATAGGATATGCATTTATTTTTTAAATTTCTTTTAGATTAGGGCATAAATATATAGGCTGCGTTAAGGACAATGCTTATTTAATTAGGCAAGTACAGATTTGGGGATCTTTGACCAAATCAATTAGATGTCAATGAAACAAAACAAAGCAAAAAGTGCGCAAGCGCGCGCACGCGCGCGCACAGACACACACACACACACACACACACACACAATAAACACCAAATCCAAAAGATTTGTACTATTCTCATTAATGTTCATTTTAAATTTTATATTATGGATAGTCTCTGTTATACAAAAAATATATTTTGAAATACACTTCTTTTTGTAAATTTGTAGAATGCTTTAGTTGTTTCTATTAATTTTGTAATTATAATGATTATTATATATTAACTATGGAACTATGAAGGATTAAGTTTTTTTTTATATTAAAATAAAAATTGTCCTACAGAAGAATGGCTTTATTATCAGATGGTGGGGGTAGGTTTCATGTCTCTCTCTTCAAGAACATGGATGTTTCTGTGCACTGTTCCCTTCTCTGAAGAGTATTTCCCTTTCAGTATCATCCCTTTAAAACTGAATATTTAGTTCTTATTGAAAAAACTGATTTAGACAAAGCAACCATTTTGCTATTATTTGTCACATGCTGCTTGACCATGGTCCATTTCTGGAATGGTGTTTTGGCATGAAGAGAATCCATAGACAGGAAACAGGAGCTGGGGAAGGAGGAGAGGCCAGTTCAAGGGTGGAACAGAAGTGAAGGGGAAGTTTCTAGACCTGAAAGAAAGTTGACAGCAAAGACAGCCTTCTCTCAATTCCCAATATTTGCCCCAAGACCAATGATGGCCCATCTGATAACCATCTCTGATTCCACACAGCAGTATTTGTTCCTTTTGGTTAGGTGATATTTTTAAGAGTCCTCACAATGACTGTACATGAAGCAGGCCTGTGCTTCCCTTAGATGTGACCCATCTCCACTGTAATCTGTCCATTATTTCTGTGCCTCATCCTGTCCCTAGGATCTGTTCTGCTGTTGGTCATGTTTGTCTTTCCATCACTAACGTCTGTGCACAGTAGCCTCAGGATCTTTCTACAAGGACATTGCCCGTGCCTTGGGCATCACAGCAGATGCAATTGGACTCAGTCGAGGAGCCCAGAATAGTTGACATAGCTTTTTGTATTAGCCTACCTAATCTTGTAGTTCTGGTGTTTCAGGGTGCAGTCATGGGACATAAACCCATGATAAACCTCATTTTCTCTCACATGCAATGAATTTACATGAGGCTAAACTTACAGGATTTCTTGAGCTCAGCATTAACAGAAGAGACCAGTGTTGGCTGGCATTTTTTCCCAGGTGGGACTTATCACTCACATTGCCTCAGTTTGAACTGGGGAGAGAGGAGACTATTTGCTAGCTGGTAGTTGGTGGGGAAGAGCTCATTGATCCTAAAGGATTTTTGAAAAGACAAGATTACAAGATCTAAGTGACTTTGTTCTAGCTTAGATTACCAAGGCCCCCTACATGGGGGATCATCCTATGCAGGTTCTGAGTAGAAGAAAGCTACCCTCAGGCCAGACCTCCATGTATACTATTTGGTTGCCTTCTTTCTCTCCTTGCCTTCACATATCAGCTTGGGATTCACAAGAAGAGCTCAATTTAATTGAACCACTCCCACGTGTCAGCCACTGTTCTAAAGGTGTTACATGTCTTAAATCACTCAATCCTCACAGCGACCCTATGAAGTAGGCGCCATATCACTCTCACTTAACTAATGGCGTGCCCCTCAGAAGTGGCAGAGCTCAGTGCAGATCCCAGGTAGACTGGCTCTGAAGGTGCTGCTCTCACTCCCTGGGGTGAGAATAGTGTCCTCCTAGCACACGTGACTGAGTAAAAGGCTGGTCTCAGGCCAGGGTTGTACTCTAACAAGAGGCATTCACAGCTAAGTCTATAAAGAGGTCCCTAGAAGGCAGCTTTAATCCCTAGTGAACTGGAACTCAAAAATGTCACCAGGAATGACCTTGCATTTTGAGAGCAGTTTGGAAGGAGACTAGAGGGTCCCATGAGGCTGCTGAGTGGTAGTGAGGCTCATGTCTGAGGCAGGAATCTGAACCGGTTCTGAAGGGGCCTGGGAATGGAGGTTTATTGTGAAACTTGGCGTTTTAATGGGCAGCTGGGGGGACTCCTTTCAACAGCCTTACCCGAGAACACTCAGCCCACATCCTGAAGGATTTGTCTGTATTGCCTGGTTTGGTTCCTATGAGTCCTGACTCTGTTCCCTCCTGTCCTTGAGCCCTGCATGTGAGGATCAGAAGTTACTGCTTTAACTTTAGGCCAGTGAGGCCATTGTGGACATGCATAGGAGGTGCTATAAAGATAATGGTTATATAATTACACAAGTGCAGATTTGGCTGTTTGATGAATCAGTTTGATTCAGAGTTTCCCTGAAACCCTGGGCTAGTTGGGGAACTTATTCTCTCTAAAGAGGCAATAATGGGGTCCCAGGAGAACAATTGCTGAATGTGACCCTCCTGGTCCAACCTGAACCTCTCTGTTATTGACCACATGTTTTTATTTGTTTGTTTGTTTTTTGCTTCTCTACATTGACAAGTATGTATAGGGCATTGTGTACTAGATGTTTTCGTTGATGCTGCTTTGCCTAGACCACATTTTAAAACCCTTAAGGTAAAAATCATGCCTCATGCAATATGTTCCTTATTTATAAAAGGTGATAATAAGCATGTTATTTTGTTTTGACCAGTTAAAGTGTACTAGAGTCTCTGAAAACTTAGTTTTCCAATGTGATTGCATGTGGACTGACAAAAACCTATGGGATGTTGATTGATGTATTTCAGAGAATCATACAGTTTTAAAGCTTACAGCGATTTTGAAGTAGAAAAATAACATAATGAATTACAAAGTTTTATTTTAAAAGTGTTTAGATTTTCATACTAAGAAATAATTACTTTAGTTTAGATTTATGTTTGAATTCAATTTGCTTTACTCATGTTAGGTGGCCTTTCACTCATCAAAGTCGATGTTTTTACAGTCTTTCAGTCAAGTTCAGTGGGGTTTTCTCAAACCACCTACACCTCCTCTCTCCCATCATTATGTAAAAATAGAAGTGTTGTTTTGTTACATACTAATAAATATTGACGAGATGCTGAAGGTACTTTAAGAAAAAGTGTCCTCATTTAATCGGGCCTCTTTGAAACAGCTTTGATCTGTGTGTTGAATGCTCTCAGATACAGAGATGTAAATGCCATTTTCTGTTCTGTTTTCAGGTCACATGTACCAATTTAACAAATGGTGGAAAGTCAGAACTTCTAAAATCAGGAAGCAGCAAATCCACACTAAAGCACATATGGACAGAAAGCAGCAAAGACTTGTCTATCAGCCGACTCCTGTCACAGACTTTTCGAGGCAAAGAAAATGATACCGATTTAGACCTGCGATATGACACCCCAGAACCTTATTCAGAGCAAGACCTCTGGGACTGGCTGAGGAACTCCACAGATCTCCAAGAGCCTCGGCCCAGGGCCAAGCGAAGGCCCATTGTTAAGACGGGCAAGTTTAAGAAAATGTTTGGATGGGGTGATTTTCATTCCAACATCAAAACAGTGAAGCTAAACCTGCTGATAACTGGGAAAATTGTAGATCATGGCAATGGGACGTTTAGTGTTTATTTTAGACATAACTCCACTGGTCAAGGGAATGTATCTGTCAGCTTGGTACCCCCGACAAAAATAGTGGAATTCGACTTGGCACAACAAACCGTGATTGATGCCAAAGATTCCAAGTCCTTTAACTGTCGCATTGAATATGAAAAGGTTGACAAGGCTACCAAGAACACACTCTGCAATTATGATCCTTCAAAAACCTGTTACCAGGAGCAGACCCAAAGTCATGTATCCTGGCTCTGCTCCAAGCCCTTCAAGGTGATCTGTATTTACATTTCTTTTTATAGTACAGATTATAAACTAGTACAGAAAGTGTGCCCTGACTACAACTACCACAGCGACACACCTTACTTCCCCTCTGGATGAGGATGAACATGAGTTTGAGACTGAAGCCTGAGGAATTATAGGTCATATGGCAGGGCTGTTACCTCAAAGAAGAAGGTCACATCTGTTGCCTGGAATGTGTCTACACTGCTGCTCTTGTCAACTGGCTGCAAATATGCTAGTGGAAAACAATCTGATGTAACTCTGCCCAGTCACCTCCATCTCTCAGTGTAGTTGTAAATCACCACAGATTTTAAAGCCACACTCAAAGACATGCTTTCACACATAGATGTACACAAACACACACTTATATACATTTCAGCTTGCATCTGTCATGATTCCTGTTGAGAGGGCTTTCATTGTCTGACTCATAATGGTTCAGGATAAAATATCGTCAAGCAAAAGGATTAACTAGACAGTGAATGGTTTCTAACACTTGCTGTTGTGGAAATCTCTTTTAAAGTCTTGAGTACATGCTAATCAATAGTCCCCACTCATGCATTCCTACTGCTTGGAGTAGCTGTGCTGGTAAATACTACTGTAGGAGTATATGCTTGTTAACATGGAAACAATATGTCTTTAGAGCTCAGTATCCTTTATTTTATGAACAACAACAAAGTGTAGTAACTTTTTTCCAGCATACAGTAGGCACATTCAAGGTGATACAAGATGGCTCTTTTTTCTATGGAGGGAGCCTGTTCTCGGTAAAGATGAGCAAACATTTGGAATTTACAGGTGGGCAGACACTGGATTACAGCATTCACCACCAATCTTTGGACTTCGGCAAAGTCGAGACCAGCGAAAGCTGCTTAAAACAAGTTCTGATCATTATGTAAGAAGGGAAATGCCTGACAGACACCATGTAAGTTGTAAGTGTCTGTCTTATCTTTACTACACATATTGTAACAAATTCAATACCCTAGTCTTCATTTGTATGAATGGTTTGTATTGTACATAGTTTAACCAAGTGTTATTTGAGCTGCTTATTAATATTAACTTGTACTTGTCTCTCTGCTTGTTATTGGTTAAAAAAGAAAAAAAGGATATGAGGAATCCATTTTATCAATGTAGCTGTGAATTCCATTAAAAAAAGAAACTTAATGTACAAAGCATTTATTCAGCTCAAGTATTGTTGAAAGCTATACATATACAACATTACAGTCTGTCTGTATTTAGATATTTTATTTCTGGACAAAATGAAATGTACATAAAAATAAAATGCTTAAAGTTGAGTTTCAATATGTACTTGTGTAAGATGATGATTTAAATGGTTCTGACAAGAAGAATGTGTTGGAATACATTCATGATTTTGTATCTCATATCTCTAAATTTGTACAGAACTATCTAAATTGCTATTAGTTGCCTGGTCAAAACAACTTAGGAGTTTCAATCTCAATTCTGGAAAATAGTTGTGGCATACAGAATTGCACACAGTTCTGGTTTACTGTCAGGCCAGTTATTCAAGAATACCAGAAATCAATGAACATAAGAAGATAATCAATGTCTCCTAAATTAATTATAACTAGTTGTTTTGTTTTTCTTGGATAGAGTCTTTATTTAGTAGGGGGATTGAGAGGAAGGCAATTTCTTTTCTTTAAAAAAAGTCAAGGTGTCTGAAGATTATGGCTGACATTCTACTGTTATAACTCAGCTGAGAAAATTACAGTAGCAGTGGAAGGCTTCAATGCTCGATTTACCTGTACCAAGTGAGAAAGACTTCTCTATATAGCATTGTTTATGGACACTAAACTTTCTTTTAAAAAGTAATTACTGTATACAATCCCAGCAAAATAAACAGAAGAAATATGTAAGGTATCTCATTTTTAAATGCACGAATTCGGGATTAGGATATGAAGAGTTTCAAAGGTCAACTGAAGAAGCCAAATAAAGAACACTAACACATTCTCATCTTCCCTTCATGTTGCATAGGGATAGATAGGTTTTCATGTAGAATATGATAGTAGGTACTACAGGAAACCCCAAACCAGAGTTCGTAAAGTGAGAACTCCGATTTAACTAACGAGAGCCTTCAACAACAAAACAGACACATTATCCTGTTAAATGGCCATCTCTCGAAATCCTCCAATATAACTAGACAGCCATTTATATCAATGTATTAATTAATTTGCCATGGGATTTAGAAACTAAAGTTAAAACAGGCTCTCTGGCACAACAGGCAATAAAAGCTTCATGAGTTCCAGCTACTGGACATATTTTTCACAGATAAATCTTGTTATTCTGGGGTTTATTTATCAGAGTGATAACTTAGTTCTCTTAGCAAAAAGGGGAATAACTGAGAAGGGAAAAATAATTTTGGGGGGATCATTTGATTGGTGATTTTCATTATGTGGTTGAATCTTTTTGTTATGCAAAATTAAAGATGAGATGAAAATATGCTTTAATCTCCACTTGTCAGCCCTGCCCTTCAACCTCCTCATGAACTGTTTATTTTAAATTTTTATAAACATTCAGAACATAGAAAACTAGCTAACATTCAATGAACTGAATTATTTTTCTGTAGAAGAAAAATAAAAGAAAAAGAAAACATAGCAAACTTCCAATAAGGTTTTCAATTTTTAAAAGTCCTAAAAGTTAGGACTTTTCTGGACCTGTACACACTTATCTTAAACTCCTATATCATCAATATCTTCATCTGTAATATAGAAAAGTCATGATAATACAGAACTTTGATTCAAAAGGCAATTTATTTATATCCAGTATACTCTTCCTGGTATAGACAAGGAAATTGGTGAAGGAAGACGATAAATATGAAGGTTCAAAGGTCCGGATTAAGAACTTTATTAGGGCAACTTGTTGCTTCAACAAACTGGTTAAGTTTTACGTATGCTAGAAAATTATTTGTTATTTGGCAAAAGTAAACTTTAAACTGCATTGTGAAAAACACCTTCTCTAGAATCTCAGATATTATTTCACACTTTAGCTAAGATGCAGAAAAAAACTTCAAGGTGGAAGGAGATGACATCAGATGTGAACATGGGTTTGTCATTACCTATTGTTTGTTTCAGAAACATTTCAGTAAGATTAAAATTACAAATAAATTATTGTAGCTTTTTGCCTCATGGAAGAAAAAATACACAAGTTATTGGTTTACCTATGATAAAAACAATGAATTGTTAAGGTATAGTTATAACTGGGCATTTTTTGGGTCCATGGCTCTTGTGAGAACTTCTCTGCATGAGTAAAAAAGGTACGAACTGTTAATAGCTCAGTGCTAAGGTTCTGAAAGTTATTACTCTGCAAGTGATTGAGATACTTGTTATATTTAAAATGTGGACTGGGAATCTTCAGGTTCCTACATTTTAGCAATAAACTGTAAGCCATATTTTTGCACAGAATAGATTAAAAAAATGAGAAGCCTGAGAAAGTGTTTGTCTTTTCCCTTTTCCCCATCGTTACATGCGAGAAGAGTTTAACCAACAGAAATGGCTCTTCCGGAAAAGCATTTGCGTCTCCACCGCCAACTCTGAAGGCTGAGTTTTAGCCTGAAGCAAATTTCAATGGCCGTGTTTAGAAACTTTTGAAAGACTTGACTGTTGTACCAGTTTTAGATATTCATTAATATTTATTCAATTATCAATCTATTTTATATTTATCTTTTACATTTTATTTAAATAAAATGCAAATCAGTTGACCCATTTAAAAATTAAAACTTTAAAAATGTTTATTTGCATAAAAATAATTCTTCTTCACTTAGTCTGTAAGTAACAACAATTGAGAACCTTAATAGCCAGAACGGAGTCCTGAAAAACTGCTAGGTCAAGCTTTTCTCAGGAGTCCCATGCCTATTGAAGAATGATTTCAGGGGTTGGTAGCATAAGGAAAACAATCTTTCTTAATAAAATATTGAAGTGTATCATTGTTTCTTATATTGGATTCTATCAGAAATATTTTTAAGTAACACATTTATAATTCTCTTTTTATTAGGATGACAAAGAACAGAAATCCCATGAGAGAGTTTTAGTTTCAAATTGTTTGTATGAGTAAGGTCTAGAGAAACAGCCTAAAATTAGGAGCGGCTGGCCAAGTGTCCCAAGTTTGATCAAAAGCACTTTAATATTCGTAGTTCTGCATTTGCAGGAATATGCCTTTTATCATTGATGGATTGGGGCATGACTTTAAGGTCCCGGAAGTGATGGATGCAGATTTACAGACCTTCTATCAGGGGCTGCAGTGGCTGTTGCCACTGCAGCCTCTATTGGTGGTGCCAGGTGTTGGCTCTCCCAAAGTCTAACCAGTGAATTAGACACGCAGCTAAAGATCTGTTCGCATCATCCAGCTCTGGCGGGTGCTGGCCTTCTATTTACTAATTCTGTGTCGGGCTTCCAAAGAGATAACTAGAATGTTATTGCTTTCTGATGATGAAATTCCTTGACTCAAATACAGAAATAAACTCTATTTGTATTTAAAGAAATAATGCCAGAAAGTTGTTAGAATGCTGCTGTTCCCAAATAAGTATTTTTTAAAAAATAAATTATTTTTGTTACTGCTTAAGTCCACTCATCAATTTTCTGAAAAGCAACTTTATTATTAAAATTATTACTTTTTGCATTTTTAAAAAGTTTTAAGTAGAAAGCATTGTCAAGTGATGTATCCTAAGAATGTTGAAAATATTTCATGGAATTTAAAAAAACTTAGTATAATTGACTTATAACATTGTAATAGTCTCAGGTGTACAGTATAATGATTAAATATGGTATATATTATGAAATGATCACCACAATAAGACTAGATAACTTCTGTCACCATACGTAGTTATAAGATTTTATTTTCTTGTGATGAGAACTTTTAAGGCTACTCTCTTAGCAAGTTTCAAATATGTAATACAGTGTTATTAACTATAATCACCATACTATATATTACATTCCCATGACATTTTATAACTGGAAGTTTGTTCCCTTTGACCTGCATCCACCGATCTGTTTTCTATATCTGTGAGTTTGTTTTGTTTTGTTTTTAGATTCCACATGTAAGTGAGATTATGCCTCTTTTTTTGGACTTATTTCACATAGCATAATGCCCTCAAGGTCCATCCACCAATAATGCAAGGAAATTGTTCTCTAAACAGAGAGAAAACCATATTCTAATTTTGGATCACTATACTTTTGATATTAAAACTTCTTTATACAAGCTAATTTTGACAATACCATCCACACATAGACAAATATCACATATAGACACATATAAACATACAGGGAGATGCAACAAGAGACCATATAGTTTTCATTCTAAAATTTCAGCCATGAGTCAGGCACAATACACAACTCACTAGTTTATATAAGAACAGTTGAAACGAAATTGTGTTTCTGGCAGACAGACAAAGTTAAGGTAACCTGTTCAGATGGCTAAAGATTTTTATTAAAGATTTTTTATTTGTGTGCCATAAGGATTGATTTTGAGCTATTTTATTTTTCTTTCTTTTTTCATTCTTTTTAGGGGAAAGAAAGAAATGTGGTTTTATTGAACATCTTAATCCAATTCCTGGGGGTTGATGAAATACAACTTTATGAACTCTTGAAATCAGTTGATATTTTTTGAGCTATTTTTCAAGTCATTTTGCCTTTTAGAAGCTTCTGCATACCAACGAATACTTTCCATTGTCACTGAGAGTTTGAGATTCTCTTGTTAAGGCTACTCCTTAACGTGAACTTAGATCTAAGTTAGTTTTCCCAAAGTGGCCACTCCAATTCCAAATTATCCATAAGCTTAATCGTTTTCCAAAAGGGCACAAGATCCTGTCCATAGTGGGTATATGTATATAGGGAGTAGGAGTTTTTTTGAGGGAAGTAAAAAGAGTTTTAGATCATGTGGACCCCATCTTTGCCTAGATTCCCTAGTAAGTTTGAAGTATGAGTATTTTTATTGTTGTTTGTATGTTTTTTAGTGTCTTTTTCTCATTCTCTCTCTTGGATCATTACTCTGGGAGAAGCCAGCTGCCATATATTGAGGGACCCTCACCGCAGGCAGCCTATACAGAGGCCCAGTTGGTCGTCCCACTGATGCTTCTCGCCAACAGCCAGAGAGGAAATGAGCTCAGCAGTGTCCAAATAGGGAATCACGTGTTTCCCCTCTGAACGTAATAGGGTTACTCACCAAGCAGCTTCAACAAAAAATATGTGGGTCTGCACAATCAAGTCAGAAAACTCAAAACGCAAAGAGAGCAGAGCTCACATCCAAGAGCCATTTGCTCTCAAGCTCCAGAGTTAGTGAGAAAGCAGTGAACTCAATGGACTCCGTGGGTACCAGCATTTTCTTGCTCACTGACCCATCAGAGTAGTTGAGGTCTTCTCTGGTTCTCATTTTTGATGCCATGAACTGTCAAAAGTTTATGAATAACATAAAGCCAATGAATCACAGAAGCAGTGATTAACAAAAGTTTATTGTGCAGACACCAAAAAACAGCTTGTAAAATTGTGAATGCTCAAACCAAAACATGGAATGAGACTTAGGGGTATATTGCTATAAAGCAAAATATATAATGAGAAAGCAGTGACTGATCATTCTTTATAGTCATTGGTTATAATATTTAAATTTTCTTAAGCAACGGGGAATTGGATAGTGGTTATCTCATGTTAATTTTGGGAAAGTTTTGTTTATAATTTCTGGGGGCATAAGCAAGAGATGACACAGGTAAACTTAGATTTGCAAAATAAACTAAATTAAGCATTGTATGACTAAACTAGTTTTGTCTGTTCAGGAAATTTTCAAGGTTTGTCTCTGTTTAAAACATTTCTTTTTTTTTTAATATTAACAAGTGGGGAAAAAAAAAAAAAGACGGCACCTGTTATCAGCTTTAGCATGGCAGAAAGTGTGTGAAGTGGTGTCCACCAGAACCCAACCCCCAGCAGACCTCTGCTTCTCAGCCCCATGTTTTAAAATTAGCTAAAAGGCCTCCTTCCCATGAAATCTGGGGGCTTTTCAAAGGGCTGCTTCCCAGCTGGGCCCTGGGTCAGGTAGGCCTGCGCTGGCCCTTTAAAAGCCCGGGCTTAGTTCCCCATGATTCCGCAAGGGTCTCACGGAAGGATCAGTCCTGCAGGCTTTCAAACTTAGATGTTTGGGGGCTCATCTCTCAGGTTCAGGTCTTAAAAGCTGGGGTGTCTACTTTGGGGTGCGTACCCTTTGCTCCTCAGCAAGACCCGACTAGTTTTGAGTGAGTATCCTCCCCACTGCGGTGGAGTTTACGGGAAGACTGTGCTCCAGCCTCTCCTACCGGCTTCCATGTGGGTTCCTTCTCTTTTGCCCAATAGGAGTGCCTCTGCTAGTTTTTAGTTTTCTTTTTTCAGAAGAAATTGCCCTATACGTAGTTGTAAATTTGTTCTGTGCACGGGAGGAGATGACTCCAGGACTTTTCTGCGTTGCCAACTGAACCAGAACTCTCTCGCGACCTTTTAAAAAAGAGGTAAGCAATTATTACTTTCTGTTACTACTCCCTTCACCCCAAAGAGAAAGGGGTGCAAATCCTTTATTATGGCTAAGACCTACTGAACAAGTGTGAGCCCTTTAACTGAGCCCTTTAACTGTGCTGAGCGGCTGCATGCATTCCCTTATTTAAGCGTCATAGCTTTATGAGCTAAATGCTCTCGTCCCACCCATTTGCAAAGAGGAGTCGGACGCTTGGAGACAGGAAGTGACCTACCTAACGTAGCCCATCTCTTAAGAGATACCTCTAAGAGCCAAGTCCCATCTCTGGGGCACCAGAGTCTGACTTTTTACACTGTTCCACCTCTGTATTACTCTAATTTATTATTTTTCAAATTGCATTCAAAGAGCTTATAGGCAAAATTAGCACATCTAATGTGAACATATGCATAGTATCATTATATGGAGAAGAGATGAATAATTCATTGAACCCATTTGTTTTCCTTCAGCAGTTTGCCTTTTTCTAATTTGTTAAGAACCCCTCAGAGTCCTGTGGCAAATTCATTCCTGGCCTCTGCTTGGGCAGCACTCAGCTCTGCCCAGAATTACCGATGCCAGACTGCTGCTGTGACCGCCAGTATCGTTCCCAAAACCACTTTTTGTGAAAGCATTTTGATTTGGAGCCAGAAGTGTCTTTGAGCTCGATAAGGATGAAAAGTTGTAGGTCAGGGGGTGGCTAGAGCTATGATGTAATTTTGAATTACCCAGTCCCTGCATAGGAGTCTTGTTGCAGGGCAATCCTACTGCACGTTTAGGAAAGTATCGACAAAATGATTTCAGTTTGTTTTTTTCTTTTTCCTCAAAAACGAGTCAAGTAATTTTAATATAGTTTTCAGTCAGCTCTTTTCATGTCATTTCATGTGTCCTTCTGCACTTCTGCTCTACCCTTGGAATTGGTTTTTTTTTTTTTTCCTACGGAGGGAAAGCAAAAATGCATGGTGGTATCTTGTGCATAAACCTTAAGTGGGTGGGAAAATTTGGAAGGATTGCTCAATCCTCTTTTTTTCCCCCTGATATATTTTTTCTTTCTTTTTTTTTTTTTTTTTGCCACATCTTATTCTTAAATGAAACACACCAAAAAATTGTAACCATTTTCTTATCTTACTTCCTCAAGTTTTTCAGAGACTTGATCTGTATACCAAAACAGGGATTAGAGTTCTTAATACATTTGCCTGTTATAACCTAGCCCTCTGAATATAACAGTGGTTCTTGTTCCATGTTTTCTTCTTACTAATGTTCAAAATTATCATTCTTTAAGAGAAACCATAAATATGAAGGCAGGTTATACTCCAACGGTTTAACTAGAATCATGCTCAAAATATTTTCATATATAAATAACTTGTGAGCTCTCCCTTTATTGTTAACTGAACTGATCTCCACCTTTTAATTTTCCCCAAATTTTAGGAAAAAATGAGTTTATCATTAAAATCACACTTGTGTTGTAGTCTGAACTATTTATCATATTTTATTCCACATAAATGATAAAAATTATGGGATTGGCTGAGTTTACAAATGTAGCTTTTCATTTGCTTTCATTTACAGTTTTTTCTTTTTTTTCTTCCTTTTTTTTTTTTTTTTTTTTTTTTTTTTTTTTTTTTTTTTTTTTTTTTTTTTTTTTTTTTTTTTTTTTTTTTTTGGTCAGATATTACTCCTGCATGACCTTTTGAAGTACATACATCCCAGCCTTTCCCAACCCCTCTCTATACACATTTACTTCTTTGGACAATGTCAGCTTTCTCTGACCTGGGCAACTGCATCTTTCCACATTTAGGCCTCTGCTATACCTGCAAATGTGTTTTTGAAAATTTAGAAGAACTAATGGCTTTGATCAAGAAAGTTTCTTTTTGCTTTTCTTTTTCTTTAGCTTGAGTTATGTGCATCAGAAGGAGGGCCTTGGAGTATTAGGGCCCAAGTTCTACATCATATCTAATAGTTTGTTGGAAAAAGTTACATATAAAACCATCCCCTCATTCATTTCTTCATTCGTACTATGAACAAAAGGAATTTACTAATGGAGAGAAGATTACAAATCACAGGATGTCTCTGGAGGAAAAGCCTCGTGCTCTTAGTCTTGGGGATCTGAGGACAGAAGGTCTTTGGTTTGGGGTGGAATTTGGGGAAGCAGCAAGCCTGGCAGTGTGGGGTTGAGACGGCTTTATGAAGTATCTAGGCCATTAGGAATGCTGTATAAAAAGCATCATGGAAAAGCAGAAAGTTTTCTATTTTATCCAAGGATGACATAAACTTGACAGAGCCCAATATACTCACGAGACCTTGAAGCTGGGATAAGGCATAACAGGAGAAGTCTACTAGTCCTGACTATTGGATCCCAGGTGGAATGTGTGTCTCTGGGGAGACCAGAGTGGGCTGTGTGAATGAGAGTCAGGTGCCGTCTCCTGCCAGCACCATGGAATTCTATACGTCTTGTGAAAGTTCTATGGAACCTTGGGAACAGGTGGGGAGAACCCCTAGATAGACTGAAATTGGCCTCAATTGGCTGAGATTTTAGAATTCTCCATATGGTGAAATTTGGGCTTAAGATAAAAATTGAGTTACAGAAAGGTAAAATTACATTTATTCCACAATTGATTATGTGACTTGAAATTAACATCTGCTAGATATTATTTCATTCATGTGATAACATTTGTTTATCTGTTTTGTGGAAGGTGCAGTGTTAGCACAATGAAATGGAAATTTTAATACAGAGATACCTACAGCGAAGGACAAAGTAATCTGCTAAAATGCAGAAAGGGTTTTGTGACCTTTATGATGTTTTCTCTCCAGTATAAATCCTTAATTTTAGGTTGGTTTAAATAACCTTTGTAAATAATGGTTTTGGATTAAAAGGGTAATTATAGAAGTCTGAAAGAGATGGGTACAGGGTAAATGAAGTTTTTAACTCACACCTTCAATCATTCTTTTTTCCTTTCTTTTTCAGTCACATTTTTAGAGTTTATAGATAAATGTAGAACTCAATTCCTGACACACTGAAAGAAATAGAATGTTTAGGATATCCCATAGGGCCCCATCAAGGAAAATGCCCTGCAGTGAAAACGGGCCCCAACCTAGCTGTGCGGGCTTCAACTCCAATGCTCTTTCCGTTACACTTCAGTTATATTTTCCCCACAGCCCCTGGGAGTTCCCACTTACACATTGGTAAAATAACATTTCTAGACTAAGTCATGGTTTGCAAATATGTTCCAAGAATCCCTAAGTTTCCAACAATGCGCCTCTGGGATCTGTAGTGGGACATGAAGGAGGCCAGGAGGAGGTAGCACTGAGCCATCCGCATCACTTTTCACCCGAGAATTCACATGTTCAGAATGTAAAGAATGCTTACCATGTGTCTTGTGCTGGTGTAGGTCCTAAGGATACGGGAGTAAACAGTGCAGACAAGGTTCCTGTCCTCACATAGCCTAGAATCCAGTGGAAGAAGACAGCACTCACCAAAGAAATACATTATATGTCTGGTGCTAATTAGGGCCATGAAGACAAATGAAAGAGGGAGAATGTTGAGGGGTTTATTCATAATTTTTTTAAATGGTGGTTTAGGGATAGGTCTTCTATGGTGACATCTGAAAGAAGTGAGGAAGCTAGTCATGTGGATATGCAGGGCAAGAGTGTTCCTTCCATGGCAGAGAAGAACAATCATAACTTCCTAACGTATGCTGTCATGGGCACTAGATTAATCGGGGCGTTAGCTAGGTAACTTATATAACGTCCAACCACTGGGGTGTACGCCTGAAATGAATATGATGTTGTATATCAACCATAATTGAAAAATTAAAATGATTTAATTAAAAAATAAATGTCTGAATCAAGGGATTTTAAGGAAAGGCAAAATGGCTGGAACAGAGTGAGCACTGGCAAAAACCTTACCAGATGAGCTACAAACGGAAGCAGGAGTTTGATTTTACCTATGAATGGAGAAAGAACTGTTAGAGATTTTAGAGCAGGTGAGTTATGTGAGGTGACATGTTTTAAAAGGACCACTGTGATTGCACTGTTGAGAATGGAAGGTAAGGGGGGATGGTAGAAGCAGGGAGACCAGGCATGAAGCTCCTGTAATAATGCAGGTTGGAGGCGATGATGGCTCAGAGTTAGACACAGTGGTAGTGGTATTGGCCGTGGGAAATCATTAGATCCTGGATATATTCTAAAGATGTAGCCTAGGACTGGCTGAGGTACTGGTTGTGATGTGCGAGAGAAAGGAGTCAGTTATGCCTTATTTATTTCTTCTGTTCAGATTACATGTACAGATGCTTTATAAACACAAATGTATTTTAAAGCCTGCTTTGAAATTAATGGGAAGTTACGGATACACATGTACCTTCTGATCTCTGTTAACTAATAAGTCTGCTCCATCTCTTTGTAACCCATAGAAGGAAAAATAATTAATTTTATATTTTAAAAAGTTTGTATATCTCCTTTGGGTTCATTCAGTCACCTTATTGCTTTTTAAAGCACTGTAAGATTGGCATAGTTTCTTTAAGTATTGCTTTTAAAAATATATAAAGAACTTTTTCATATTATAAGACTTCATACTGATCCACCGAAAATTTGAGAGAAAACTTTTGTGCACACTGTGTACTTTATATACTTTATATACAGTGTGGGGCAAAAGTAGGTTTACAGTTGTGAGTACATGAAACAGAGTTTATTCTTGAATTACTTATTAATTATTGTATTATATGAACTGTAAACCTACTTTTACCCCACCCCGTATTCTGGATATCTACCCTTTGTTTAATATATAGGAGTGGGCCAAAGTAGGTTTACAGTTGCATCGTGACATTCTTTTGCATTAATAAATCTACTGTAATAATCATAACCTGCATGTCTTCCATATGAATAACTGTAAACCTACTTTGGCCCAGCCTTGTATATATTACAAATAATTTCCCTCAGTCTTAGCTTGCCTTTCATTTTCTTAATAGTGTCTTTAGAAGAGCAGAGTCCAATTTATTTATTTATTTTATGGTTAGTGCTTTTTTGGTGCTTTGCCTAAGAAATCTTTCTCTACCATTTATTTTGTTTTAGAGGTTTTGAATTTTAGCAGTTTTCATTTCTTTGTTTTGATCTATGCAACATTTGAAGTTAGCTTTTGTGCTGTATGAGTTATGGGCTGAAGTATTATTTCGAATGGACATAGTTTTTCCAGCAACATTTGTTGAAAAGACTACCATTTTCCCATTTAATTATCTTGACAATTTTACAGAAATTAATTGGAAATATACATGCACTCTGCTATTATACGCTATTCTGTTCCATTTGTCGGCATGTCTGTACATTTTGATGTGTTTTGATTTCTTCTTCCTCATGTTAGTATATATTCTAGGTTTCTTTGTCATTTTTTAGGAACCATGGTGTGTTTAGAAATATACTGTTCAATTTCCAAATATTTAAGGATTTTTCAGACATCTTTTTGTTTTTGATATTTACTTTAATCCAGTCATGGTCAGAGAATATACTCTACATGATTTCAATCTCTCTAGATTCACTGAGATTTATTTTATGGTTCAGCACATGGTCTGTTTCAGTGGACGAGGCTATTCACTGTCTGAAATGTCATCTGTGTTCTGCCTATTTGTCTCTCCCTCCTCCCCAACACCTGGTAACCACTGATATGTTTACTGTCTGCATAGTTTCACCTTTTTACTATTATATTTTTAAAATATCATTGAACAAATTATTGAGCACCTGTAATGTTCCAGGCATCCCAGTAGCTGCTGAGAACACTAAGACAGATGTTTTTAAGAGCTGACACATTGCAGAGGGGCGAAAGCAATTTATACTACATGATTGGTTATATAATATGAGAAAATTTAAATTATTCAAAATAAATATTTTAGACATATTTCCTCTTACTAGATTGATGAGTTAGCTGGGAGTTATGCAAAAAGGATTGAATTACAATGTTTTGTGCCAAATGGTTTTCTTGAACCTGAATCCAGTTTATTTCTTTGACTTTGAGATAAGGCACTGAAGTGGCATCAATTTCTAGAAAAACTTTGGGGTGATGTGAATAAAAGAGTATCCATTTTATAAATATTAGAAAAATTTTTCTTTCACTTGATATTTGAAGATGAAGTGTTCATTGATACATTCTTCCTCTAACGTAGATTTAAAGCTACTATATAAGAGGTTCTCTATTGAAAATTATGAAGAAAGTAAACATGAACCTGATCCTGATTTCTGAAAAGTCTTTTTTTTTTTTTTGGTGAAACAGGAATGGAATAACTTGATAATTCAACCTCCCTGAAAAGTGATTTTATAATTTCAGTGTTAAGGGCTTTACTCATACAAGCTTCATCTTCTACTCATTTGTAGGACATTTTATGGGCCAAATGCCCCTGTTGCCTGAAGGCAGGTTGGTGAAACAGCCTGAAGGAGAGATTTTTACTTTTGAACAATTTTTTTTACATCAGCTGACATTAAAAGATTCCACTGCTTTGGGTCCTTACCCCCAGAGGCAGATTAAGGTCAGTTAGAGGCCCCAGGCGCAAAAGGAGATATTTAAACACACTATCAGGTTTTACTACCGATTGTAAACTTGTACACAGTTAAAATTGCAAGTATGAAACCAAACTTGGTGTCATTAGAAAAAAGTGTAAAGTTGGGATTTTGCAGGGCCCTTCAGAAGTCGGGACCCAGGGCGCATGCCCAGTGTACCCGCTATTAAATCCGCCTCTGCTTACCCCCAACCTTTTCTTTCTTTTTTTTTTTTTTTCGTAATGAGCATTTTGCTCAGGGTTGCTACTTCTACTAGCTGAAAATTGTATGGAAATAGTTGGGATTTAAGTCTGTTTCTGAGATGATTTATGTCCAAGTAAGTCCTGTAAATCATCATCCCAAAGCCTATTTATGACTCAAATAGCTGTGTTTCCACTGCCCTTTGGCAGACAGGAAGCATCTCATTTTGGATTCAAGTCCCCTGAGAGGGAGAGAAAATAGTTAATGTTTTTGAAGATATTTTCTTAGAGTTTGCACTCATTACTGATTTCTTTTTGAGGCCAACGTACAGACAATTGTGTCAGCATTTAATTCTTCGTATTAATTAGTTGAGGAGGACAGTCTCCACACTCTGAAGTGTGTTGACTTCACGATGAGCAGATAGATAGAAAGCCAGATGAGTTTTTGTTTGAGAAATTGGACGTAGGGTGGGAAAGTAGCAGGCGTTTGGGAAAGGTTCCATGCATGGATTTGCTTGTTAAGCTGTTTTGGTTTCACTTAATGCAAATCATTTTATCTCTCTTGTGTCTCAGATTCCTAGCCTGTGAAAGAAGAGGTAATAAATAACACTGCCCTCTGAGGATTATAAGGATTAAATAAAATAAAGTTTACAAAGTAACTTTGCATGATGCTTTACACATAGTAGCTGCTTCACGAATGCTAGCTGCTATTATTGACTTTAGTGCAGGATATCTTTTAACCTGAGAATTCAGTGTAATGTTAATGACAACGCGGTATTGTTTCTGTACCACAGAAGCAAGCAAGTAGGCTTCTGAAGGTCCCTGAGCCAAAGTTATTCATAAAGGACTGTTGTTTTCACTACATAGTTCATGTGTTCTTAAATGTGTGCATTTTGTTTAAACCAGTAGCTCTAAACTATTTGTCTATTAGATTTGACAAGGGAGCTACAGAGCTTTAAAAATAAATACAGATACTCAGATCTCCACCTCACACCACTTAAATTAATATCTCCAGGGTGGAGCCTGGTTTTAAAAGCTCCTCAAATGAGGTGCAGCCGTAGATGAGAACTTTGGTCTACTGTTCCCTGGCTCCAAGACTGATTCCTCGTTTACGCCAATTATTTTCAATAAGACAAATCAATTTATTAAGGAAATGAGTGGCATCTTAGCTGTAATGCCTAATCATACTTCCTAAATCTGGGCTACGAGCAATATTAGAAAGCAGCAATAAAGTCAAGTTTAGAAAATTTTCTTATAAGCTATTGACAAGTACCAGAACTATTAAGTAGACAGGGAGTTTGCAGTTTGGAGAAACACTGAAAATAGGAGGCTACTGATTACAGGTATGTCCTCCATTTTGCTATTATAAAAAAAAAGTCATAATCAACTCTTAACTAAAGCTGATCTCAGAAAATGTTAACTGGTGAGAATGAGCAAGCCCTGGGGTTTTTATATGGCTGGCTGGATTTTTTTTTGTTTTGTTTTGTTTTATTTTGTTTTGTTTTGGATAATGCAGCCAATTTTGCTTTTGACTCTGAACCCTAGCATTAGTCAGTGTTTGCGATCTTCTATCACATTGACAAGCCCCTGACAGTCAGCAGTAGTGGTGTTTCTTTAGGGCATCCATCTTTTTGCCTATGTTGGAGTTATAAACCTGGACATCCTTAGGACTTTTTATGACAGTAATTGCTATATGGGTGATTAGATATTTTTGATTCCCATGTGGCTTAGATGGTTGTCAGTTAGTATAAAACTTGTATATCCTTCATGGCAGGAAGAACACACTTCTCTTTTGTAGGTATGCAGGTATTATAGTGAATGTGTCCATGGGCACATTTAGATGGCCTGTGTAGGTAGCATGCTTCTCTCTGTTTCTAAAAAGCAGAAAGCTATAATTAATATATCTCTCTACCTTCTTATTCCCTCTTCAAAGACTATACATTGGTCACAATATTAGTAAAAATATATTATGCTCTAATTATCTGTGAACCGAAAGTGTTAGTGCCTAAATATGAGATACTGCATCATCTGGGATAGTAGATACATTATGTAGATCCTAGGAGGAGAATGATTCACATACAAAAGAAAATATTTTCCAAAACTATAAAACAGTACTAAGAAACTTAACTTTTAGATAATTTGGATTGACTCACTTGTCCTAAAAAATATGCAAATTATTTGGCTTCCCTGCTCCTTATTCTTTGTATCTGACTGAGCCATTTCTTTTGACATGTGGTTTCACGTGGCTGATCCCCTTCTCATTTGTGTGGCCCTTTCTCACGAGACTGCAGATGCCTCCACTGGCTTCCGGTGGACCAGTAGCCTCTCCTACCAGCCTGAGAATGTACAGGGGTGGGCAAAAGTAGGCTGGGTTACCAGCCATCATTACCTAAAAGATAAATCATATGTGAGGATATAAAATAACAATAACAAGAAGGCAAATAATACAAATAAATAATATAACAATTAATAAATAATACAAGAATAAACTATGTTTTGTGTACTTATAACTGGAAACCTACTTTTGCCCACCTCTGTATCTTACATGCTTCATGAGTTTGAATTGAATTGAATTACACTCTTCAATGTTGCTCTCGGTAAATAATAGTTTCCTTGCTGTTAATTTCTTTAAAAAGAAAGCTTGTTTTCTTTTCACAATGTATGTTTTTATATAGAATTGTAGATGATAAAAGCATTTCATACATTTTAAAGGTACAGTCAAGTTGCTTACTATAATAAATCATATTAGGCAGCATAATTTTGTCCAGGAAGATCAAGATAGCTTAGTTTTATTATATGGACTTTTGAAGAATAATTTTATTAGAAAAATGTTAAATACAGCTTGGAAGAAATGTAGTACACACTGTAACTCACCTCTGTTCTTTTTTTGGTAAGATTTGTTATTTATTATTATGCAAAATATTATAAAATATTTTCTAAAGGTTACCCACCCACAAAATAACTATATTAAAATAATACACACATTTAAACAAATATCCCACCATCACCACCACACATGAACATCTTAAATAACCATTAAAAAAATCTAATTGTTTTCTTTAGGAAAAAGGAGTCACGCCATAAGCAGAAGGAATTTGAACAAGAATTCAGGGGAAAAAAGCACTACTGTGGGTAAATGAGTCATTCGGAATGTCCTTTATAATCATAGTCAGCTTAAGAAAAGATACAGAGTACCTAGAAGCTCGAAAGTAACATTTCTGGCTCATACTGATCTTTGCACAGCTTTCCAGTGAAAATCAGCCAAATTGTCTATGGTCATACCATCCTGAATGTGCCAGACCTCGTCTGTTCTTAAAGAATTTCAGAACAAAACAAAATTATGTATAAGGACCATCCTTTGGTCTAGTTTTTGTTTTTAAAAATTAAAGAAATTCTTACTTTAAAAAAATTCTTGTTGTAAATAACATCATGAGCAGTCAGTAAAAATTATTCAGAAAAATATATATTGTGAGCATGTTGTGTATTTCCTTTTTTTGTAGTATAAACTTCTTAAATGCTCATAGTTGGGTATTAATAAATATTAGTTAAATTGCTACAGTCTTTTACCTACTCTTTCTACTTTGCAATCCACTGTCCCTTTTACAACAGAACAAGGAGAGTAAATTTTTTGAAGGGCAGTTTGGAAGTCTTTACTGAAAACCTTTAAAATGCTCATAAATTTTGGCTCAGAAATTCTTCATAAGAATTTATCCTTAGGTGATAATCAAAATTCCATGGAAAGATTAATGTACAAGGACCTTTATTACATCTTTTAACATGCACAAAAATCATGTAAAATGAAAAAGAAAAAAGGTTAAATGTCTAATAACAGAACTGTTAAATAAATTATGGTATATCCATACTATGGGATATTATATGCTTTTAAAATTCATATTATCAAAGAATATTTAATGGCATGAGAAAGTCTCATAGTATGATGTTTCCTGAAAGAGTCAGGATGCAGGCTGTGTGACATGGTCCCAGTTGTTGCGAGGTGGCGGTAGCAGTGCAGTGAGTGTGACATTGTGTGTTGCATTGCATTCAGAAGGAAATGTTCTGAATGTTAGAGATTATTGCTAGCTGGTGGCAAAACAAGTAATTAAAAATTTCTTCCTTATACTTGACTATATTTTTCTAGTTAAATGTATAATTTTGCTATTAGGAAAATGTTACAAGTGAAAATGGTCACTATATAGCTAACAAAGATAATAACAAACCTCAAAGAGCATCATTTTAAAAGCGCAATGTTTTGTCAGTAACGAGGGAAACACAGCCTGCAAGGTGACTGCTCTGCAGCCATGAGAGCAGATCACTCCAGTCAAACAGGGAAAGATGAAAGATACTCAGAAGCCCCACTGGCCCCATCACATGCCGGCTCAAAGGCTTTGGGTCAGCTCCGCTATTCTCAAGTTCAACAGCCTTGGTAACAGCAAATAGTTGATTCAGATCAAACGACAAAAAGCTGATGTAGTAAAGCTATAAACACCATAGTGTGAATAATGAACTTTTTAGAAGCAATTGGCAATAAACATCACAGGCCTTAAATAAGTTCAGATTTTTGGATTTATTCCAATTCTGAAGATAAATTTTAAGGAAACAATCTTAATTACTGAACACATCTTTTATATGAATATGTTTAGAGAAGTACTATTTTCATTGGAAAAATATTAGATGGGAGCCAAATATCTAATAAGAGAATCATTAAATTGATTATATTATTGTACATTTGTTTGATGGGCTATTGTAAAGATATTAAAAATATGACAATGATTTTGAAAATGCTTGATATATGAAGTGAAAAAGCGGGATGTATCAATGCATTTACATAAAAGGTTTTTAATAACTTCACATAGAAGAGCCATGTATAGAAAAATGAATGGAATAAAATATGCCCAAATGGTTATGTAACCGAATGCAGTTCTGGCTGCCTGCAGCTATGAAAGCCAATACTCAAGAGGCAGGTGCTAATGTAAAGGAAAGTGGTTTATTTTCAAGTGCCAGCCACCTGGAAGATGGGAGATTCATGTCACAGAGCCCATTTCCTGGGGAGATAGGGGACTCATGTCTCAAAACCCATCTCCACGTCTTAGTGGAGGTTTTTATAAGGAGGGAGAGGGGAACAGAACAAAGAGATCAAGGATGAGGCCCGTGATGGTCTGGCGTGCAACATCCTGGTTTAGTTATCCTGGCTTCAGGTCATTCCAGTTCCACATCATCCTGAATTTACATCGTCCTGGCTCCACGGTTAAAGGTCAGCAAACTTTCTGGAACTGGGATTCCCGAAGGTTGGAGTCTGTATCTTTTGAAATTAGTTCTTGGAATTCTTATGCAAACACGCCGTTCATCTACAAGCTACATATTAATTGGAGTCAGCACTTACAGCAACAATGTGAAAAGAATGTTGGATGGGCCACAATTTAACACCATTACAATTTTCCACTCTTAAAATTAGTATGGTTCTATTTAGAGGTAGACCAATGAGTAATTTTTTCTTTTACTTTTGTCTATATTCCAATTATTTTCTCTGAGCATCCTTTTATAAGGCAAAATAAACGTGGCTGAAAAAAGATGGTGTTAGAAAAAATTTGACTGTATGATTTTAGAAAGGAATATTTCCAAAAGAAATGGGTTCTTTAAAGCATGCCCTCAAATGTTTCAGTTCACCTTTAGTATGACTCATACTTGCAGTGGGTCCACATCCATTAGTCCCAAGACAGATATAAATCTATCTTCAAATAAAGCTCATCACACTCCCAGAAGTCCACACCCAGCTCTCACCCTGGAGCCCCAGGTCACCGTTTATCTGCAGGTGGAATGGGAAGTAGCATGAGAAGGGGTTGCAGTTAGAACACCATTCAACAAGAAAAAATTATGAGTTTGAGTTTGGCTGAGAATTTTTAATTTGGATTTTCGCAGACAACTATGGGGAAAGATCACTCCAGTCTCTACATGAGAAGTAAATAACAAGACAGGAGAGAGTGACATGAGAACACAGGAATCTGTGGAGAGAATGTCCAGTTGCACTTTCCTTGTGGTAGGGTAGCTGAAGGAATTTTAAGAACTGAGATAGAGTATTCAATTCTTGTTTATTATCACAGTTCTGCTGTGATTTAACCTCATACATTGACTCAGATTTCTAGTAAAAGGAAATTGCAGACATAGCTTTTTATCAGTTTTGGGGGAATGAAAGAATCAGGATGCTTTCCACTGTGGGAGTGGCTCAGTGAAGGAAAGAGACAATATATATGGGACAGCATGACAAACTGAACTAAGTAAGAGGAAAGAAGTACTTGGAGCCAGTGAAGATGAGGAGGGATATAATTCCCCAAGAATTCAAGGAGACATTGAGAGATACCCTATCACATTAGGTTGGGAAGACCCAATTTTATTTCCATTTCAAAGGGCAAGGTGATACCAGTTAGCATAAGATTTATAGCTGTAAAGGGTAGAATTTATTATAAGAGCCTGGGAATTCAACAATGTTCCCATTGATATTGAGTAGAATTATAATGGCCAATCTCCCTTGCTTAAGCCCATTTTTCTTCTAATAGAAGAGCTTTCTAACATTGCAGAGATGGGGGACTTACTTCATAAAGTTAATTCATTCACTCAACAATATTTTATGCTGTACATCAGACACTGTTATAGGCAATAGGGTTACACTGATTAACACAACATCTAAGCCCTACTCTCACAAGTCTTACAGCTTCTCTAAAACATCAAAGAAAACATAATCAACTACAAAAACAGCGAAATGCAAACAGACAAGTTCATTGCATTTAAATACCCATCCAGTTGTATTCTAGAAGAGTAATTCTTTTGAAACAACATTATAAGGACTTGACCAGGTCTGAGAAGATGAGAATGTTGTCTTTTGGTAGCTTTGAGTTATGTTGGGTTTTGCTACTGAGTGACTTAAAATTGGGTGTTCTAGAGGTTTAGGGCCAAAAGAGAGCCACATCAATTTTCCTTGCTCAGGTAATCCATGGAATGGCTGGATTGAGAATAATTCTCTAGAAAGAACTTACTACACATTCAGGTTGGGAAAAAAATGGAAGAAAATGTGAGTAAGAGATAAGCTGTGAAGCAAAACAATGAAAATGCTGGTCAGAATGGACTTCATAAAAATTTTGGTATTTTTCTAACATTAGTAACTTTATTTATTTCTAAGACAAATGGTCAGACTGCAAGTCTCTTCACATAGTGTTGAGAATTGGCTCACACCAGCCCCAGCTAGTGTAGCTCAGTGGATTGAGCATCGGCCTGTGAACAAAACGGTTGCCAGCTCGATTCCCCAGTCAGGGCACATGCCTGGGTTGTGGGCCGGGGCCAGGTCCCCAGTAGGGGGTGTGTGAGAGGCAACCACACATTGATGTTTCTCTCCTTCTCTTTCTCCCTCCCTTCCCTCTGTCTAAAAATAAAAAAATAAATAAATAAAAAATAATAAAAAACCTTTAAAAAGAATTGGCTCACACTGAATCACTGAAGCATAGCAACTGAAGTGAAACAAAACACACACCCACAGAAGCAAAATCCAATGAAATACCAGAGAGATGGTATGTTTCTATGACTATTTGGCTACAAATACTTAACATGGCTTTTATTAGGGAAATGTAGAGTAGTAATCTCATGCTTCTGGAATAAAGTTCAATGGTCAAATGGGTTTGGAAAGCCATTTCCTTCAAGGAAATTCATAGTACATATTGCTTCAATAAGGTCTCTAAGACTTGCAACAGTAAAGAAACCTCTTCACCTTAGCTTTCTCAGAGTTTTCTGAAAATTTTTGACCATGGAATCTAGTTTATTTATTGTGATATTTTCTTGTCTCAAGAGACATCAGTTATAATCCCATGAATCTACTTTAAAAATGTTATTCTAAAGTGGTTTATTTTTTATAGTTAAAAGATAATTGTATGAAGAAGAGAATTTGAAGTTCATAAATGGTGAATAAAGCTGTATTTGGAAGGCATTAACAAACCTGAAAAAATATTTTTGAAGACTTTGTGATTATTTATTTTCTTTTGAAAATCAAAATGATTTGAAAGTAGCAAATAGGTTTCTAGGCTGTATGTGGCTGATAGCAATTTGTTGCACAAATTTGCACTGGTAGATAATCGAATTTTTATCACTCATTACAAGCTGATTACCCTCTTTGAAGATGTTCTACTTTTTCCCAACTTTGCATCTGAGGCACACATTAGCTGGGCAATTGCTTGCAGTTTTTGTTTTCCATTCTCTAGCTTTTAATGCCATTTGAAGATCCAAAAACTTTCAAGAAGCAACAAAGCAAGAAAGTGCCACCCTGCTTGCCAGAAGAAAATAAAACCATTTTCAAGGTATGCCTATGCCTCCAATTTCATGGATCCTAAAACCCACGAATGGGCTCCATCTCAAGACCATCTTGAGCAGAATTGCATTGCTTTGCTTCTAATGTTGCAAAAGACTCCACCTGGGAGTCTTTTTTTCCTGGGAGAGCATTTCTTATTACAGATGAGCAGCATAATTTCCCAGGATTAGCAAATCTCTGTAATGACTTGGGT
The DNA here is from genome assembly GCA_004026545.1 of Mormoops blainvillei. Classification (NCBI taxonomy): domain Eukaryota; kingdom Metazoa; phylum Chordata; class Mammalia; order Chiroptera; family Mormoopidae; genus Mormoops; species Mormoops blainvillei. Next base: position 74,169 of record PVJD01004906.1, read on the forward strand.
TTTAGACACCTGACAGGATATGCAAATACAACCAAAACTGCCTCTCTGAAAGAGTGACAGCATAATATGAGCAAAATAAAACAGGCTTTGCCTTTTTACTTCTGCTGCCAGTTAAAATGTTGTAATTATAAAGCTAATAAGTAGATAGTTTCTCCTGTGTAGAATTATCTTTTCATATTAAAATTTATTAACATTTAAAAACTATATTTCATTTGTATAGGAAGACAGCTTGTCCTAGACTAAAGTTCAGATGAATGACTGGATTGTGAAAATTAATATCAGTAATACTTTATCTCTAAAAATAATCCAATAAAGGAAGTCAGCCTCAAGGTGCAACCCAAATAACTTTTAGTTAAATTTTAATCCTGTTAAATAGGAGACACAAAGTGAACTTGTTAGAGGTATCATCTATCATCAAAGCCAAACAGAAATTAATTAAATTAATATTTATTAAACTGACATGTATTGATCTTTTATTATGGGCTAGCTATTATGATAGATGTTGGGAAGATAGAAAGCAAAGTCATACCCTCTTTCCTAAAGAGGTTACAGTTAAGTAGAGGAGAAAGTACTATAAATAGGTAATTATGCCTTGCCCACCCTTAGAGAGTAGGGAGGGAATGGCGTGGCTATTCGTGAATGTTTCCAGAGGAAGCGAATCTGAATTGAATTTTAAAGGTGACTGATAGTCAGGCCTGGTGAGCTGAAGGGATGAGGGCTTTCCAGGTAGAATGTAAAATATGGGCAATGGGACAGGATGAGAAGAGAGCACAGCTGAGTTAGAACAAGGCCAGCGAGAGAGGGATTGGCATGGGATGAGGCTAGAGAGGTGGGAGGGGCCCTGTCACAAGGAACTTCATGTGCCAGGCTGAAGAGTGGAGATTTTTATCCTGTAGGCAATGAGGGTCATTGGTAAATCTCATCTGGGGATCTCATTGGCTGGGCCCTATTGGGCACATAGTTATGGTTGCGGGGGGGCATTCAACACGTCATAAGGTGGTGAGTTGTAGGGGAAGAGAGAGAGAGAGAGAGGTTATAGAACTTGATAGAGAGATTTATGGGGATTGATAGTTGAGCAGAAGTGGTGATAGAGAAGGATGGTGGGGTTTGAGAGGCAAACTATAGTATCGGTGGATCCAGGTAACATTCCTTTTTGTTATTTGGAATAATTCAGCATATACAGTAAAAGGTCGGAGATCTTCTCTGCTTGTTCAAGGAAAGAGTGGTGATTCTGCTTGTGGTGAGGCAAGAACGTGGAGACCCTGGGACCCAGGTCTTAGTCTGGGCGGTACCGATGCCCCCTCTCCTGCTCATGTCTGCCTTTCTTCCTCAATAGACTTGTTTACTTTCTGAGTCGTTTATCACTTTTGTGCCTTTCCCATTTCATTTCTTTCCATAATATGATTTTTCCCAAAATGAAATGTGCAGCTAATTATGGAATCAAAACTAAAGATGCCTTGTGCTGAGAGTATATCAGTTTTATTAATCAAATGTTCAGACATTTTTCCCCAATTCATCCCTTATAGACCTTAAAGACTAAAATCTTTAGTGGCCTTTTACCTTGTATATGTGATACAATGTCATTTCCTGACGTGGGGCAATAGTTTATTTTTAAAAAACTGTTAATTCTGATTGGGCCCCGAGTATTTTTAGCACTTCAGTCATGAATTTTGGGATACCACGTGTTCTTTAGATATAATGAACAGAACTCACTTAAAAAGTAAAGAGAAAAGATTGGGGATTTTTATTTTTAAGTTCAGGAGTCAGACAGCGAGCTCAGGGTCAAGAATCATGGCAGACACCATGAGCAACCAGAAGCAGGTATTGGGAAGTTAGTTGTGCTGATTCTTCTTCCAGGACCACATGGTCTCTTAGCTCTCCTTGGCCTGTACCTGTTTCAGTTCTGTGTCAAAAGATTGACTCCATTCAGGTGTGAACTGGAGGCCCCAATCTGGACTGGAGGCCCCAATCTGGACTGGAGGCAAGCTCTTAGGTCAAGACCCCTAGAAAACTAGCTAATGGCGGTGTGATACTCTTCTAAGTCACGGGAAAGAAATCCTAATAAATTTAGCTTGAGATGACTATTTTTCCACTCCCATCACGTAAAGTCAGGGTACTAGGTTACATGGATCAGTGCCCCCACTGTGAGGGCATAGAGTGCGGTGTCTTAGAAGAAAGAATGGAGGGTTTCTCCAGGATGGAAATGTGGGGGCAGGAAGAAAATAATTGGTGCAGCAGGAAAATATGTTCCTGAGCCTGCCGCTACTGTTCCAGTTTTTTCCCCCTCAAAGCCCCTAACAGATCTCAACTTAACCCATGTTCCAACTCTTTAATTTAGATGCTAATGAGCAGTGAAATGACGAAACCATGGACATGAATAAGGAACAGGTAGAGAACAGGGTCTAAGGGGAAACTCCTAAAAATATTGCCTCCTTAAATAATCCAGCATTACTTGGCATATGTTTGACCTACTATTGTCTGGACAACAGAACTCACTCTTCTTCCCAAACTATTGGTATGGTTACAGGAACCTGAATTCTCTCCCGTCAAACTAGGACAAGCTGAATTAGTTCTATGAATCTTTCTTGAGGACTTCTTGGTACTTAACCTCTCTTCACCTTCTGCTAGCAATCAGAAGTGGTTATTTGTCTTGTTTGTGTTTGTGCTGTTTTATTCCTTTCTTTTCACAAACTGTACCTTAAGTATATTGCTTTGCTTCCTGAAAAATAAGAGTATAAATGTCCTTAGAAAAAAAATCATGTAAAATTTAACCCTCCATGCCTTTTCATGTAGATAAAAGCTTTCTGGAATTTTTCCTACTTTTAGTATGTGATTAAGGGTGAGGATTATAGACACAAGAACGTTTTCTTTCCCCTGTGGGTGATCCAAGATTATAACTGAGGGTGAAGAATAATGGTGTCTGCCCTGACCAGTGTGGCTCAGTAGGTTGGCTGTTGTCCCACAATGCAAAAGGTAGCTGGCTCAATTCCGAATCAGGGCACGTGCCTGAGTTGCAGGCCAGGTCCCAGGTTGGGGGCATGCAAGAGACAACCTATTGATGTTTCTGTGGCTCATCAATATTTCCCTCCCACTCTTTCTCCCTCCCTTCCCGTGTTTCTAAAAGTAAATAAATAAAATATTTAAAAAACAGAATAATGGTCTCCTACTAATGCCACTTTAGCTTTGGGTGAAATAGCAGTAGAGCTGTGGGCCAACACAACCATTTTGATTCTGAAGTAGTGGTTTAACAATGAAAAGATACAAACTAGTCTTCAGTGGGTTTATGTAATTGTGGCTTGACATATTGTCTCATTTCAGGAGCTACCTTTCCTAAGTGATACCCTCTCCATTGAACAGTTGTCTGCTTTGACACTGGTAGAAAAATAAGGAGAGAGAATTTAATTTCTTAAAGAGACCATTCACTAACTTAAACCAATGTTTTTTCAAACCCTTGATATTCAGAGTTTCCTATCTCAGACAGAGGTATGTCTGAAGAATTAGAGAATACGAAAATGTGGTTGATTGGCCATTCCCTTTGAACTAAAGGAGCTCCATAATCTTGAGAGTCTTCATAATTTATTCTCTATGGAAGGTAGATAACTGTCTTTCACTTGTCAATTCACTGACGTCCTCCTTTTCAGTTACCTCCTTTTTCTCTTCACCTCAACAACATACTTCTGTAGTCATACCTTGCCCTGTAAGTGCTTCATGCTATAACTGGTAATTCAAGGCTACAACTTTCTTACTCCAAGGTCCTCTCTTTCCAGCTTACTTGTTCAGTCACTGTCCTGATGCCAGTTCTTAAGTCCTTTCAGCTCTTCTATCGGCAGCCTCATTCTGGCTCATCAGCTCCCTCCTTTCTTTTCTACCCTCAGAACTGACTTTAAATGCCAATGCCCATTATATAAAAAAAACCTCTCACTAATATCATAATTTCCTTTCCCTTTTCCTTTTGTCACACCTTTTTGGCAGAATCCTATTCCTGGATAACTCAACTATCTGCTTTATTTGTGCTTGTCCCCAGGTAGCATAAAGAGAAAATATTACGATAAAACAGACAGTATCAAATTATGACCAATGTTTTTTTAAGTTAAAATAGAAAAAAGTTCTAAAAAACCTAGCATAGCATGTGTTCTGTCTACAAATTTTATATAAATTCCACTTTGTGAGATCTTCTAATTTGGGTCAGATATTGCAAAGTGATTTAAATTGCAAGTAATACACTACTTTAAAATTCTCTGTTTAACCAGGAAATCTTTTGATATTTAAATGAGGTATACATTTAATTACTGCTATTTCTTTCTTCTAAAGTGAGTCCCTGCTTTAACTCATAATTCATAAACTCCTTTTCAGTTTACCAGGTTTGTTGAACTTTCTTGTATAAGAACAAGCTTCCTAGGAAGAACAATTAGTAACACTGTATTGAAAAATAATCCGAAGCCATTGAGATATTTACCAAGTCACATAGTGCTTATGATCAGAAAGAGTAATTGTGTTGATAAAGTTAAATAAATAGTGAATGGTCAGAATAAAACTAATATCTTGCAGAGTTCACATATGTATACATACAGATGTGTTTGTGTGTGTGCATTTGTCTGTGAAATAGTAATGTTTAAAATTTAAATGATCAATAGTTGTATTAAAGGTAAATGCACTAAATACTGTAAGTGAAAAATATTGCCAGAATAAAAAATATTAAGATCATTTAGATATTGTTTATAAGAGGGAATCTTAAATTTAAAGTCATGAAAAGTTTGAAGTGAAATGTAAGATAAACTAATCAAAAAAGGTTAGTATTGTAATCCAATATTATAAAAAGTAGATTTTTAAGCTAAGACACATTCTAGAGATAGAAGGGTAATTTATAATTACAGAAAGTTAATGTATCAGGAAGACACATTATTCTGTATTTGTGTACCTATTAACATATCTTAAAACCATATGAAGCAGTAACATGTAGAGAGAGTTAACCAAATCCATAATCATAGTGATTTGAATGTATTTCCCTCAATAAATGATAGAATAAGCCAAAAAAAGATGATATGAAGTGATCTGAAGAATGTAATGAGCAGTATATAATTATATTAAATACAAATTTATATAATATATACAAGTCTACCTGTATACTTACATATATTATATAAAATATATGATTATATATTATATAAATATATACACACATAAACACAAAATATATGTGTGTGTGTATGTTATATTACCCAAAATTGCAAAACATACAGATTTGTCAAGGGCACCTGTAAAACTTGTCAAAATTTAGCATAATGCTACATATGGTAAGGTTAACTTTTGATAGTTAATTAATTTGATATATCACATAAATAATAGATGCAGGACAGTCATTTGATAATTCCTCCATTCAGTCATGATAATAACTTTTGGAAAATAAGGAATGAAAGTAAACATTTTTAATCTGATAGAATATACACAAAGTAGACATTAAAGCAAAAATTACTTTTAATGTAGACTCTTGACATTAAGAAACTTAATAAAATGAAGGAATATAATAGATTCTTAGAATTAGTAGAGTAGAAGTCTTCACATTGTACGAATGTCAGATCTCCTTAAATTGATTCATAGATCTAATGCAATCCTAATCAAAATATCAAAGTTTTTTTGGTAAAATTGACAAGATTTAGCTTAAAGTTTATAAAGTAATACATGTGAAAATAGCCAAGGCAAACTTAAAGACAAAAATTATACCTGTAAGACTTATAAGATTTAAGACATTGAAAGTTATGTTAATCAAAAAGTATATTAATTATTCAAGGAAAGAAAAATAGACCAATTTATCAGAAAAGCTGGTCAGGATAAAGAATATCACATATGCAAATACTTGATTTATGACAAAGGCAGAATTTCAGGGCAGCAGGCAAAGAATAGACTTTTCAGTAAGTGTTGCTGAGTCAACTGAAAATCCACATAAAAAATGAATTGTAAACCTGTTACACCATACACAAAAACTACTTCCAGAAGATTATAGATAAGAATGTGGGAAGTAGAAAAGCTTCAGAATATCATCATAAGATAGTATATTCATGTCTTTGGGTATACAAAGATGTCATAAATTGAATTAAAAATACCCCACCTAAACATTTAGAAAAAGAAACCTATATTATATTTTACAACACTAAAACTTTTTTTTTCTTTTTTACCAAAAGCCACCATTATTTTGGTAAAAATATTCACAGGGTTCAAGAAGATCATTATAATATTATGGTTGAAAGTGGAAGCTCTTATCTAGAATATATAATGGTATCCTATATAAATCAGTCAGAAAAAGATGGAAAAGTAACAGAAAATTGGGTAAAATCCTTTACAAGTACATTACAAAAGAGGATATCCAAATGGCCGAAATAAGATGAAGAGGGGCTCAAACTCATTAGGCTTCAAGTGAGTATAAATCAAATCCCTGAGCTCCAACTGCACATTTCCCAGAATGGCTAAAAATAATGACTGACATTGTTTGGGATTAGCAAGGTTGTGGAGTAATGGAAACTCTCACAGATTTTGTACAAGTTGGCACAACCACTTTGGAGAATTTTTCCCTATTTTCTGGTTAATCTGAATCTAGCCAGACGCTAGGACTCAGTATTGTCATATGTGGTATATAACTACTGGAAATGCATGAATCTTTATTAAAATAAAATAATAAAATAAAATAAAATAAGTTCACGGCATTAATAGTAATGGACAAAAACTAGAATCTACCCTGATGTTCACCAAAGGCAGAATGGATAAATACATTGTGATATATCATATATGGAGTGGACAAAAGCGGGTTTACAGTTGCGAATCCATGAAACAAAGTTTATTCTTGTATTATTATTTATTGTTATATTATTTTCTATACAAACAACTGTAAACCTACTTTTTCCCACCCCTGTGAAATGAAACACTGTATGGCAGTAAATAAAATGAATTATTTCTATACACAATAGCAGGGACATATCTCACATAATTGTTAGCGAAAGAGGGCTGAAACAAAAGTATACAAACCAGGCTAGGAGTCTGGACATTGGTTACTGTCGTGGGGAGAGACTGTCTACGATGGGTGGAAAGCGGTTTCTGAATTGACGGTGGTGGTCCACTTCCGGGTTCGGTAGAGTTGGATGGATGTGTCTGCCATATTTAACATTAATTGAGCAGTACAGTTATGAAGTGTGTGCTTGTCTGTATAAATGTTATACATAAATGTCAACTTTCCTTAAAATTTTTGGACATGCCTACAATTTGAAATATTTAGAGTTACAGGGAGTATATGTGAAAATAGTCTGTTCTAAGTAAGGTTAAATTTTCCATCAAAACGTAAGTTAGTACAGTAAAAGAGCACGGACTTTGGGAACTGGCAGTTTTGAGCTTGAATCCTAAGTTGACTGCTTAGTAGTTTTATGACCTTGAATACATTACTTAATTCATCTAATCTTCGGTTTCTAAAAAACGCCTTTGGGAAATATGTAGTATGTATTAATAGACCTGAAGCTATTTATTTACCTGGAACTTCCTGTGTTTAGCACTGGTGAGAGTAAAGACACCATACCGCTAGGGTGGTCTACAGTCAGTACATGTGGCTTTGGTGGTTCTATATTTCTGCCATTACTCATTTAGAAAAAATTGAGGCACTTCTTACGCACAAGCCGTAATTACTTTCCTCTGCGACCCTTGCTCTTTCCTGGTTAGCGCCTAGGCAGGCTAAAACGTGGCAGCAATAAACACACTAATCATTTTCCTACACTGAAGCCTCGGTCAGAAAACTCATTAATCTCATCTGTGCCAAAAGCAAAATATCTTTGCAGTCCTCCTTGCTTTGCATTTTAGGTGACTCAGAACACCTGGTTGCCAATTGCTAACTGATGATAATTAGCTTTCAATTATCACCAGTTGCATTTTCACCTGTTCAATTTGCAAATTCCTGAATTTTTGGCTTTCCCTATTAACAAGTTCTGATCTCTTCTGTCTTCGGTACACCTGCTCTGTGACGAGTGGGGGAACAGTTCACCCACTGGGGGATTCCTGTTCATCTGCCATGCTGTCCACTTTTATACATCTCCTATTAGATGGTACATGCTCTGCAAAGAAGCATTTGAAGCAACCCAGGTTCTTAGTCTCAGTTTCATGCTTCCAGGGCTGTCCTGTTTACTGCAAGTGTTTCTGTGACTTTTCTCACTTTGTTTAAAAATAGCCAAATAATCTTTTATTTCTGTAAGTTAACTTTCTTAAGAGAGAACCAAAACAATAACCAGATAATATAAAGAATGAGTGAACTTTTAACAATGAGGGCTCTCCTAAAGTAAATAATGGATTAAGATTCAATAAACCAGGAAATAAGATGAAGTTAATGGACATAATGCAGTAAGATTTTGAGAGGGAAAGGGAAACTATCCTAGTAAATTTATTGGTAGTTATATTAGAAGACATTTGTGTAAATTAAATAGAATATATTCATTAAGTGTCCGATAGGTGGTCTTGATATGTGTATAAATTAAAGTGGAATCCTCTGAATAGTATAACACTGTGCACAAGGCAATATCACAAAATAAGATATTAAACCTAGCATTAAGTGGATACATGACATTGATTTATATACTAAATAACATGAACATAGCTCCTACATAAGGAGTTTTAAAATGTAATTGAAAACAACATATAGCAGAAAATTATTTATTGCATCATATAGATTCCTTCACTTTCTATTTAAAATCATTGTTTAAAATATAAAACAATAACAAAACCATGACATTAAAAGTTTTAAAAAGATAAAGAACACATAGTACTTTTCTATGACTTTTTAAATACTTAATTTTGAATATTTTATTATATTACCAACATATATTTTCTGTCATTGTAGCCATAGTTTACAATAAGTTTTTTTATTTTAACCGTGTGTTTAATGTTTTTCTGTGTTTCTATAGTTTACATTACTTTAATGAATACAGATTGTTCACTTATTTTGGGGCATTTGTCATGCATCTATTTGTTAAATTATCGTGAGTAACATTGCAATGGACATTCTTCTGTTTTTATAAATTTTTGTATATTTGTGAGGAGCTGTTTTTTATTAGTTATTATATTTCTGTCAGAGAGTATGATGTAATTCTTATATATTGATATATTACCAAGCTGCCTTTTCAAATATTAATTTGTGTTTTTCAGTTATAAATATGGATTACTAAAATAGTAATGCTTTCAATTCCTTTTACATTTCTTTTTGGTCAGGCAGAATATATTTTTACCTTATTATTATTACAAAATAATTTAGGCTTAATGAAGAAAATCTTTAAAATTAGGAAATTATAGAGAAAAACAAAACCAAAATTACTGAATCAGAATTTTATAGGAATGTATTTTAAAATCCCATTACACTGTTGATGCTTTGCGACAACAATCAGCTCTCCATAGCATAGTTTCCTCAGTTACATTTTGAATTTTTTAGACATAAGCATCATGCCCTTTATTTATTTTGAAACTACACAGGGCAATTCATGTTTATATCATATGAAAGATAATCAAATTCTTGAAAAATTGTTGCGGTCCACTGTTTTCCTGGAAGCAGGCATTTATATTTTTAAAAGTCCCATTTATTGGGACTTTGGACTTATATTAATATTATAAGTGTGTACTACCTCCTGAATATTATTTATTTTTATATTTACTCATTCACTCAAGGGACATTTATTAAATGATAAGGAAAACACAAAGAACGGCATGGTCATTCCATTAAGACGGGACATGGGCTAACCAGAAAAGGCTCCAATGCAAGAGTAAAACTTCGCCCGGATATTGAAAGACAAGTAGGTCTTCAGGAGGCTCGGGTAGGCAAGAGAAGGAAGAGCACTTCAGGAGGAGTGTGCAGCATGATCAAAGACTCAGACATATAAGGGGACCATGACACTGCCAGTAGCTCGATGGGAGGAAGAAGTGAAGAAAGGGGCCTGGGGAAATAAGCAGGGACCAGATCAGAGCAGGCACAGTGTCATGTTAAGGATCGGTATCAAAGGCATTACAGAGCAGGTATCGACTTAGTGATCGAAAAATACCTAGCCATATGCAACTAAACAAGGCATTTGTTACACCAATTCCCAAATAGCTTACATTTCAGAAAACATGTTGTATCTAACTAGTCAGTATAAACAAGTATCTGGGGGAAATTAGTTCTTTTTTAGTTAAATTTATTGGGGTGACATTGGCCGGTAAAGTTATATAGCTTTTAAGTGTACAATTCTATGATACATCATCTATAGATACTACTCCTTAAAAGGTAGTCATTGTTTCACAGAGATGCTTACAATCTAAGTAATGAAAACAGTATGTTTCATGAACATCTTCATCTTACGGGAAATGGCTGAAAAGGCAGTTTTTGGTTTCATCACAACTAAAATTTCACATTCATGTCTCTAAACATCATTAAATACCACCGCATCTCTTAAAACAGCAGATTCTAATTTTGCAAATACATACACTAGAATACAACCGATTTCTATACAAACCCTCTTACCTTGAAACTAGCACTTTGATCTTTAAAAAATGCAGTAAATATAAAGAAAAGACAAAAGATGGACTATATTACTTGGGATGATGGCTAAACTGAGCTGCCATGGATGGTCAGAGACAAAAACAATATACTCAGTGCATACTCAGCAATTTTTTAGTGAAATAGTTTTGTGGCTCCGAGCATATATGGAAATATACACAGGTGATGTCATTTGACCCACAATGAGCATTGATACCAAGTCTGAATGTGCAAGACCAAGTATAATGGAATTCACTACATTACATTTTCACTTAAGCATTTTGTGAATGTTAACAAAGAGCATGTCTGAAGCCTCTGTAGGATTTCTTCCTTCAAGGTTTCTCATTTTGTTTCAGCTGCCAAGAGATATTTTGTGATGGGCACTATAAGGTAATACTGTGCTTTCTTATTCCTCAGACTTCTACAGGAAATCTGTGCAGGTTAAAAAAGAATTTATAGTAATTACTAACTTTTCTAATCTGGTTTTGATTTCTAAGCTTCAGATAAGAAAAACGGAGTTAGAAATTCATTTGATTAGTACTTAATTCTCATCTACTTTATCTTGATTTTAGCATGTTCATTTTCACTGCAAAATTGTGGTCTCTGGATTTTTTAATGAGCTTATACACTGCTGAAGTTTTTTATCCAGATAGTACTAAGAAATGTAGTCAACAAGAAAAGAGATTTGGGAAACTTTAAACATCCGACATATACCAGTGAGTTTGCTATCTCTATTTTTTTGATAGTAACTGTTTGCATCCATAAGCCACTTATATATGAGCTTCTGGCTTCAGTGGTTCACTGATTCTATGATTTATATTTGAGCAATTTGGCACATATCATGTAGAAAATATACTCTATTGTATTCTTGGATTGCCTGGGACTTTTAAAGTGATATGATTTGTAATATCTTTATTCACCTGATGAAAAGTAAGTGGGTTGGCTATTTAATCTATAATCTATATATATCTAGGTTTTAAAAAATCACTTTCACTGTGGCTTCTCATTTCCTGATACGTGATGAGTTTACATAACCCACCTGTACTTGTTGCTTTCTTAAAAATAGTAACAAAAAAAAGAGTCCCAGAGCTGAGATGGCATCTAAAAGTTGAATAGCAGGGAATCGATTATTAAAATTATAGTATTTACATATGAGGGAGTGCAACCCACGTGTTATAAGTGTAGCATATTTAATAAAGTGTGGCTTCCAGATGCTTCCTTTAGATACAGGAATGTTGACAATGTTCCAGATTTCAACAAATCCAGCTTCCCCTTTTCCCAAAGGGTAGATATGTGGAACAGTTTTGGTCAGTTAGATGTGACAAGTTCCACATAGGAGCAGGCTCATCTGTCCCTGCCTTGCATTTCCTGGAACACAGGTACAAAGATGAAGGTGGAGCAACAATTTTGCTTTAACAAGATAACAATAAAAATAAGAATGATATAATTTTAAGGAGACTATATTCATGCTGACATCTCAGTCCTGCCATAACAGAATTGCATTACCTACCTTTGATCTTCTTATGTATAAAAAGAATCCCTTTTTGGTTAAGGAACTATAGTTTAGGTTTTTTCTTATTTTAGCCAAGTTCAATCTCTAATTCATATAAAAGACAAAAATATTTACCATATATAATGCTGAACTTAAAAAGAATCTGAACTTTTGCTTTTGAACATAAGGAAATCACTGGCATGGGAATTGCCCTTTCCACAGAAAAAAATGGAATCAATGTGAAGCCACTCCTTTTAGATAGTGGACATCAGACAGCACAGAATTGAGGTCCCTAAGAGAAGAGAAATAAATAATGGGGCCTACTTTTTACTAGGCTTACTTTCTGGAGGCAGTTTCTGGATGGCAGCACAAGAAAAGAGAATCCATGAAAAGTCTGTGAGCATTGCCGACTTAAGGAATCAAGGAGTTGTTCAATCGTAAATTGTAGATATATGAATAAATGTGATCCACAATCAAGATAAAAATTAGTAGAAATAGTTGAAAAAAATGACATGATGGAATTTGTCAGGCAAAATTATTGAAAAAACTGTCATGTTCAATATGCAAAGATTTAAAAAAAATGAAACTATAAAAACTATTGGTTGGCCAACTAGTCAATTATGCTTTTTCCATATGACGGCTCTAATAGTGCTTAGTTGTCTTTAACTTCATTCGACATACTTTCATTAGATTGTACTGGGACAGTTATCATAGCAGTGTGCCTTTAAAAAAAACTTATCAAAATTGGTTAATTTTTGTGCCTCCATTTTAGTGTTGAAGATAGAAGGAGATGCACAACATTTTTGGCATATCATGCTGTATTATTTCAAGAAAGGTAAAAATGAAACTGAAATGCAAAAAAAATAAATATTGTGCAGTGTATGGAGAAGGTGCTGTGACTGATCGAATGTATCAAAAGTGTTTTGCAAAGTTTTTTGGTCCTATTGACATGTGGGCCAAATAATTCTTTGCTGCGGGGCTGTCTTATGCATTAGAAGCTGTTTAGCAGCGCCCCTGGCCTCTCCCCACTAGAAGCCAATAGCGGGAGATGGCTGGCATACTGACAATACCCAAATCAATGAAGTTATTGCTGAAAAAGAAAAATTTGTCTTTTATTTTTTGGAAAAAACATAAAGGACTTTTTGGCCAACCTAGTAAGTTGGAACTACTAGAGATGAATATAGTCTCTTAATTGGCACCAGAAAAATCATGATATGAAACTGGGTGCTCTCAATACAGAGAAGGAAAGGACTGACCCTAAATGTGTATGTAGAGCCTGATATCCTCATGAATTACCTCAAAGCCCAGCATCGATGTTAGGTCATACACATATCATTACAACCATTACAAGAGAAAATGTAAGTTATCACTTGGTAGTTGTCTAGTATCTGTTATATGCTGGAATCTGCACCAAAGCCATTGTCTATATTTTTCCCACAGAATATCTTTCTAGTAGAAATAAGTGCATAAAGATTTTAAGGCTGTTACACTTTCATTATTTCCACTTAGATTTTGTTATGTTAAAGGTGGTCATATGATTTGGAGCAGGTGAATAAAAAGAGTTTTTCCTTTACTCACATTTTGTTTGCTCTTTTAAAAATTGGTTTTCCCTTGTTTTCTGCTTTTGGGAGCAATGCCTGGTGCTTTGAGAGGAGGAGCTTCCTCCTCTCACTGCTGAGCCCAGGGTACTGGGGACAGGGAACTCTGTGGTGATGCCACTGCTGGTCAGCCCTGGTACTGACACATGAGACGTGACTTTTATCCTAACTCTGTAATTACAAATATTTTTAGTTAGTGAGAAATTATTCATCTGTCCTTAGAACCAGTAGTTGACTCTAGAAACTCTAGAGTCAAGTCAATATGCTGGGCAAATTTATCAGATTCTGTAGAAAAAAGAAGCTCCTTGATTAAAATAATGCTTCTCATTAATGAGATGAAATCCTTCTCTCATCCTAGAGAAAAAAAATGATTTTTAAAATTTATACAACTTTGAGCAAGAAAAGTAAAACATATATGCATTTAGATTATAAAAATCGAGAAGAATAATTGCTGTGTTTGGTACACTGTGGAAGTTATTTTTAGTACCTTTTTCATACAGCATCACATGAATTCTACAACCACATTTGGAGGTTTGATGCCTCAAATTATTCAACCTCAAAAAATCAAAGCAACAAATGAAAATATTGATGATTTGGCCTATTATAAATTAAATAATTTACATTCACAAAAAGCTCATACACAAATTTAGAAGGTAAGTCAGAGGGTGGAAAGGAAATGTGCAAGACATGGACCCCTAGAACACCAAGGCCCAGAACATATAAAGGTTCTTATGTTGAGCAAGAGATAACGCTACAGAAAAATGGGTAAAAAAGATAAAATTCTGATCCAAAATAAAGGCAATCTGCATGTCCAATAAACATGTGAAAACTTGTATATTCTCAGTAGTAAGCAGGAAAGTGAAAATAGGACATCAGTGCAGTACTTTTTCGACTCCAATAAAAAAGTCTGACAGTTTCAAATGTTTATGAGCATGTGAAAAAACAGGTCTCATACACTCTCAGTGGAAAGCTGTTTGGCATTATCTAATATAATTGAGAGGGCAGATAACAAGCAATCCAGTAATTCTACGCTGGTTATACATTCTAGAGACAATCTTTCAAAAACAGACTGCGAACCACCAACACATAACAAGGTCCGATGTCCCCCCATATCTGTCTGGTATCTGAATGCAGGCATCACGCAAATCAGATCAGAAGAATTGTGAGAATTAACAAATATGGTTTCAAGCTAATGAAGTGTGGAGTAATTTGTTTCACATGTAAGAGGTTAGCATATCCACTCATCTCTATATCATATACGGGGGCTGGCAAAAATAGTTTCACAGCTGTGAGTAGGTGAAACAGTTTATGCTTATATTATTATTTATTAATTATTGTATTTATTTGTATTACAACTGTAAACCTACTTGTGCCCACCTCTGTATGATTATAAATACACATACAGTGAAAAAATAGGATCATATCACCACATGGAACAATAATTAGATAATATTTTTTCCATATGGGGTAAGATAATTTGCTTTTGTTATTCTCTCCATGGCTAGAGAAAACCAGAAAAGGAAGTAAAGACAGAAATATATTTTCCTTCTCATTCCAAAAAAGTAGCTGAACTCTTTGTGTCTTAAATCTGACTTCTCCTGCATCAGATGATCTTTGAGGACCCTGGTATTTTGCAATAACAAAGAGAATTTGCTTTGTCTTTATCTGTTGAGAGAGGCTAGTGCTTTGAGCTGAAGTAGCTGAGTGCCCAGATCTAGAAGGAAAAGTTAGTTTAGGTCAATCCAGAAGCAGACGTGGAGAAAAGGATTCCAGTGCCAGGGACTCATTTGGGAAACGCAGAACTGTGGCAGTTAAGGAGGGGAGAAGTGATGCAGGAAAGGGAAGGAGACACAGGGTATTCTCTTCAGCCTGCTCCCCTGGGGGCAAGTGGGGCTCAGTCCTGTAAGGAAACTGAAATGGTACATACTTGACTAAGTGGTCTATGCACTTCCCTCTCGCCTCCCTCATGGTGGGCGGGGCCGGGGGGAGGGTGGAGCTGGAATATTTACACACCAATTCCAATGAGTCAAACCAGTTCTGGTAGGAGGTGTTACTTCCCTGGAGTTTGCAGATGGCTATATCGGAGAAAGGCCTGTCCTGGCTCTGGAAAGAAAAACATAGAATTCCCTCAAGCCTGGGGAGTTCATCAGAGTCCAAGAGATAGCGGCTGGGACTGATAGTGTCTGCTCCAGGGATCTTTCCTATAATTAGGCCAAGGTGAAGGATTGTTGATTTGGAAGATTCTGAGACTGATCTACTTGCCCAGAGGTTGGAAAGTGGGAACTGGGATGGGTCCGGTTGCCGTGGTTACTCTAAATGAAGGCCCTTGAGGGCAAATGTAAAAGGTTGATTCTGGGTTTGCTCTGTTGGAGCCTCGGACCACCAGCTCTCCAGGGTTCTCCCTGCAGAGGGCAGGCCCTAAGGCCACCAGGCGCAGCAGAGGGAGGAACAGCAGTTTGAACCTTGTATGCCTGTGAGGCTTGTGTATTGTAGGAAGGGAGAGGCCCACGGCCAATATGATTAAGGTAAGGTTTTTGCTTCTTCGGTAAGTGGGGCATGGGCACGAGTGACTTAGAAAAATAAAATCATATACATTTCCTCCACCTAAGTGGTATGGAATAAATTAATACTCGCAATGCATAATGTTAATATATTTTATATTACCATGTTATAACCAGTCTCATTGTTGAGCATCAATGGATTCTATATAAAATCAAGATGATCATCCCTGAACTATATCTGTGTCTGAGAATTTCCTCAGGAGAAACCCCTAAATGCAGAATTCTGGACCAAAAGATGTGCCCAGTTCGAGTTTTAAAGTGTATTATAAAATTGTCTTTCAGTGTGGATATATTGATTTATACATAGTTCCACAATGTACTTGGGGTTTTAATGATGTGTAAGTGCCATTTCAAAGCAAACCTTTTGACTACCTCCAGCTATTCTTAGTTTCCCTGTCTTAATATTCTCTAACTTCACAAAACAACAGAAAGTCATGAGTTATCAGCAAAAATGTATCAATGTCAAATTGTTCTTAATTAGACTACTTGATATTCTTCCCACTTTTGTAATATTTCTGGAAAGGCTGAAAGAAGTTTTGTTTTTTTTCTTTGATGTTGAAGGCATCCATACTCATTTGCTAAAATGACTTGCCTTTGTCTAATATTGAATTGACTTGATTTAATGTAAGGGAGTTACTAGAATCCTAGTTCCGTGACTCATTCTTTTCTAACTTTGTTTTTATTATCTTATTTATTTAGTTTGCATGACACAGAACTGATAAACAAAATTCCATGTATATTTATAAATACCAGTTAGTTGATTTACAACCGTGGAAACTCCCAATAAGTAAAAGGAAATGAGAGAGATTGCATCTTTGGTAAGATTAGAGTCTCATCTGAAAGTAATATTAAAATTGGCTTTCAGAGTATAATCAAGCATTTGCCTGGTTATCTTTAATTGATCTGCTATAAAAATGAAAGTGCAAAGTGTAGATGAAATTGCAATACATTACAAATCAAAGAAGAGGATAAAATAAAGCAATGAAATAAGATGGGGATTTTTTTTTTTTTTAAAAGCTGGGCACTCATGGGCTCCTTAGTATTTTTTTATATTGCCAGAGAGGGGGAAGAAAAAATCCAGTAATTTAAAATGAACCCAAAATTTAAAATGACATAAAAAAGAAAGTTCTTACAATTTCGGGTTACTTTTCATCCAAAAAAGAGTTCTTTGACAGGTTGCTTGTTACTGGCTTATCTACTAGCCTGGAGAAACTGCTAGCAGCAGGGATGAAGGGCTAATTATGGCAATGAGGGGAGAGGGGATAGAAATTAATAAGCCTGACCCCCCCCCCCCAGTGCTGTTATTCCCTTGCTCCCTGGGACTAAGTTTGGCTTGTAAAAATGCCTCCCCCCCCCACCCTTTTGTAACTTGGAATGCTCAGAGAAATGAATAAGACCATGGACTTGGGCGTCACAGAAATGGAACCTCATCCATTTCTTAGTAACTAAATTACAAATTCTTTAATGTCCTTGAGCTTCAGTTTCCTTGTCTATATAATGGGAAAAATAATAGTGATCTCAATGGGTAATTGTGAATATCAACAAAGACAAAAACGTGTCCATTGTCTAGGTTTGTATGTGGCATTCATTAAGCCTGGAAGGATAACTATATTATTTTATTTGCTCTTTTAGCTATTATTCCTACTACCACTGTTATTATTATGATGATTTACTTTTTTGGTTGGGGATTATGTCATTTGCTAGAAATGAAGGTAACATTCTGTCGGATTCAACTTTCCTATAAATTACACTTAGAAATGAATTCCAAAGGTTTCTTTTTACTATTGTCAGTAGAATGGGCTTTCTGTTAGGTTTGTTGAAGGGGGATTCTTATTAAGATTTTTATAAGTCTGTGTTATTGTCCAGAAACTTAGTACACAAAAGTGAGCATTTATATAATTCATTCTTGAGAATAGCTGCAATATAAAATAGTTCAGTGGTTACCAAAACTAGATGATGGTCAAAATTTTCTTGGGGGATTTTATGACATTCAAACACTGGGGTCCTATTCTGACCTCCTGCATTAGGGTCCCCAGATGGGTTGTTATATGTGTGATAGGGAGCACCTCTGAGGGTCAGCCCCATGTGGCAGCTGTTTCTGTATTTGAAGATTTGTTTTTAGAGATGTTACACCTTTAGTAAAACGGAGTAAAGACACTCTCTCCCCCTCTTATGGTACTTAATGTGCGTCCAATGTGAGGATTACTTTTTTTTTTTAAAGATTTTATTTACTTATTTTTAGAGAAAGGGGAAGGGAGGGAGGAAGTGAGGGAAAGATCAATGTGTGGTTGCCTCTCGCATGCCCCCAACCAGGGACCTGGCTGGCAACCCAGGCATGTGTCCTGGCTGGGAATTGAACCAGCAGCCCTTTGGTTTGCAGGACAGGGCTTAATCCACTGAGCCATACCAGCGAGGGCTCAGGATACCTCCCCCTCCTTCCCTCCCTCCTTCCCTCCCTCCTTCCCTCCCTCCTTCCCTCCCTCCTTCCCTCCCTCCTTCCCTCCCTCCTTCCCTCCCTCCTTCCCTCCCTCCTTCCCGTCCTCCTCCGTCCTCCTCCTCCAAATCTTTTTACACAGAGGGGAAGGGAGGGAGAAAGAGAGGGAGAAAAACGTCAATGTGTGGTTGCCTCTCGTGCGCCCCCTACTGGTGACCTGGCCTGCAACCCAGGCATGTGCCCAGACAGGAATCAAACCAGCCACCCTTTGGTTCGCAGACCGACACTCAATCCACTAAGCTACACCAGCTAGCGCTGATGATTACTTTTGAGAAATGCGAGGAGGAGTACATGTGTTCTCCCCGTTCTTTCACTCTTCTTACAATAATCTTAAAGTTATTGTTGTCTTGTTCATGCTGTATGTGAGGATCCTGGCACTCTGGACAGTATCAGCAAAGGGAGAGCACGTCAGTCCAGGGGTGCATTTCATCCAGTTCACAGAAATCTTTCCTCTTGGGGCTAAAAGACACCTTTTTTAAAAAAAACTTTCATAGAAATTGGGGGAGGTAATTCTTTGACATGCTTCTGTGCTTACATTTGGAATTATCTTTTACTTAATAGCTGACAGTTTATGCACAATTTTTGGAAATAAAATGCAGCTGTGGTTTGTGGACGAGGAATGTGAGAGAAGTTCAGTGCCTTTTCTATCCATTAAGCTCTCTTTATCCAAATTACCATAGTTCTCTCTTCATTCCAGGTTTGCAAAATTAAATGCCTACAAGCACCAAGCAGATGGAGACTATTGCAACATGATTTCCTTAATTGACCAAGTTAAGTTCTTTTTGTATCATTTTATTTGCAGGTTATATATGTGGTGACAGTCTTCTCAGGCATACATATTCTTCCCATTTTCTTGAAAGCCATGTAATTTTTTTATGGCAAGATGAATCCAAATATTTCATTTTTCTTTACCTCTGCTTTTAATAAACTGTGCAGGTGTGATGATACCTGGCAGCTGACACAAGGTCTCAGTGTCTGGAGACCACAGGGAGCAGTGAGGATGATGGTGAATGGAGGATTCATTTTCTCTCTCAGGAGCACAGCCATTCCTTAACTGACTGTTGCCATGTGGAAATAAAGACTCAATGTTTCTGGATCTGATATCTTTTTTATTAAAATGTCTCCAAATTTTTAAGAGATGAAATTAATTTAAAACTATTAAAAACATATTGTTTGTTTATACAGTTCAAGGCAGTCAAAACATGTCTGTGGGATAAGATGTGGCCCACTTTGTATCTTCCAGTGACCTCCATTCTAGATCTTTAATTATTTCAAACATAAGAATAACCATGGATCCTTGGCATTAACCCATCATGGTGATGTTCATTATTTTACTATGTTTAATCAAAAATAAGATTTTAAATTTTTAATTCTGTGCAGCTTTTAAATTATACTTTTCTCACCTTTGGATAAAATATTCACACTAATGTGTCACAGAGTGTCGGTTGTAAGTGTTCTTAGAGAAATTTTACCTATTCGTTTTGCAGATGAAGAAACAGAGAAGCAAATGAAGTTGTTACAAGTCATGCATCTAAGTAGTAGAACCCAGGATTTGAACCCAGAATTCCTATCACTTTAGTACTTGCTCTACCATTTTACCATTATGCCTTCAATGTGTTTATTAGGTCATGTGTTTATTATAAGGACTAGGAAATAAGATTCAATACACACAATTTCTTTGTGCCTTTTTCCCACCGATCTATTTCATAAGCAAGATACACATGTTTTTGGCAGTTTAGCAAAGTTTAAAATGACCTCCTAAATGTGTGCTTTGTTATGATACTTTAACATAACTTAGATTTAGTGATAGTGGAAGTAAAATTGGCAAACTGGTACCTTATTCTATATGTTGCTAAATAACTAGTTTTCTACTTAATTGGATTATTGGTCATATTTTTAGCATTGGATAGTAAAGCCTAAGGAATTGGGAAGTAAGGAATGCACTGTGCTACTTGTATTATTTTTAATTTTCTTCTGGAATTCATGAGGAGTAAACTTGCCTAGAGTATTGTTTTGGTGTCTTTATTTTGAGTTTGTTCAGCACATTTATTATAACTAGTAAATTCCAGATCATTTCCCAATGGAATTCAGATCTTCTAACTCAACCATATTTAGGAAATAGCAAGTGATAATGCACTTACTTAGTTTCTCTTCAGAATCTGCTATTTCTGGGTGCTGAAAGATGCAGTCACAATCCCATTTGCAGTGTTTATTACCTCTCAGAATCAGTGAGCAAGCATCTTTCCTGGCCCTTTTATTTGTCTGTCCTGTCTATCGGCTATCCATTTTCCATTGTTGTCCCAGGTCGGCTGCCAATGGTATATTTCTCAGCCACTTAATAACTTTACTTAGACAGATTTATAAGAAGCCAAGTGCTGTCAAGTCCGTGAGATGTATAGATTGAGGCTTTCTTCGTCTCCTCTACCCCTTCCAACTTTACAGTATGTCTGTCTCCTTAATAGCACTTTGGTCTTAATAGAGTGTGTCTTTCAGGGCCCAGCTTCAGCTGCATTATTGGAGCGTGGCTTATGCTCATCTCTTCTGAGCTGGACTGCAGTTAAATAGGAGCAATTTATTTCTGCTGTTGTCAATATCACATTTCATGAACCTGAAACTCATTACATTTTTTTTTTCAAATTACCTTGCTTGGCTTTGTAAGGGCATTTCGTATTTGCCACAGATCAGTCTTTTAGATTTGGAAAGAAACTTTTTGTTACACTTCTGATTGGTATAATAGGGTGCCATCTAGGCTTAGGGCAGACAGGAGAAGAAAAGCACACCTTTTGACTATAGAAGCTGTACTGACCGTGCTCCGTCACAAGGATAGTGGTTGTGGACTGTCTGGCTCGTGATACAAAGGAAAGAAAAAAGTTCTTCCATTAGGAAGTTTGTAGTAATGTATCATGAAGACTGGAAATTTTTTTTTCCAAAAGGAATTTAAGAAATATATCTGAGGGGCAGCTATAAGTATTTTAAAGGACAATGGCTTAGTGGACATTGCAGTACTGGACCCAAATAAAACTGTTTTTTTTTAATGCCCATTTTGTATTGCTTGCACCCTTTACCATTTTTATTTGTATGTTCCCGTAGAACAGGAGTTGACAAACTATGGTCACCACCTATTTATGTATGGTTCATATTCTAAGACTCACTTTTACATTTTTAAATGATTGAAAAAAATAAACTTCCATTGCATGTAAGCATTATATAAAATTCAAATTTTACTGTTTACAAATAAAGTTTTATTGGAACACAGCTACACTCTTGTTTGTGTATTAGGTGTATGGCAGCTTTCATTATACAATAGCAGTGTTGAGTAGTTGTTACAGAGGCTTTTTAGCTCACAAAGCTGAAAATAGACTCTCTGGCCCTGGCCAGGTGGCTCAGTTAGTTGGAACATCATCCCATACACCAAAGAGTTGTGAGTTCGACTCCCTATCAGGACATATACCTAGGTTTCAGGTTCAATCCCCAGTCGGGGAGTGTATGGGAGGCAATTGATCAATGTTTCTCTCTCATATCAATGTTTCTCCCTCTCCCTCTCTCTCCCAGCCTCTCTCCCCCTCCCTCTTTCTCTCTTTCCCTCTTTCTCTAAAATCAATGAACATATCTGGGGTGAAGATTTTTTAAAAATTTTACTCTGTGGCTCTTTGTGGAAAAATGTGCCCATTCCTGTTCTAGAGCACAGTGCTAGGCAACCAGGCATATTTTTTTCTTTTCTTTTCCTCATACTGCTATTTAATGGAAACTCTGGTAACAGGAGCTACAAAGTTAGGGCTGGCTCTCTGCCCAGATGGAATTTCATAAATGAAATGATTTCAGGATACAGCAAAAATTCCTCTACCCACCAATATCTCACTCAGTGCACTGTCAAGATATAACCCTTCTGTTCTTGTCTAGTTTGAGTCATTCCTTGAGTTCAGTGATCCAAATGGGATGGAGAGGGTCATTTTTATAGAAGGCTACAGAAAATCATTTTAAAGTAGGAAAGGTCCTGGACTGAGATTTAAGAAAACTGGGACCTAATTGGGATTCACCAAATACTGACTCAGCTTCATGCATTTAGGGAAGGCATTTGAGCTTTTTGCAGTTTTCTTGTCTATGTGGATGATGAACCATGTGCTCTGTAACGTCTGTTTTAACCTGGAAGTTCTAATTCTGTATTTCCTGATATATAAGAGGGAAGCCCAGTGCTTTATTTGGATTTCTCTTATTACTATGAATAAATTATCGCTATGGGAAGATGTAGATATTTTGTCCTTTAGCGCACAGCATTCACTACCCTATCATGCATGGAATAATCTGATCGTAAAAGGCTTAGCCTATCTGCACCGTGTCCCTAGGGCCTGCGAGATCCCCTTTTTACTGAATTCTCTCTTTGTTATTTGCCTTCTTATTTGTAATCATACCTTATACTTGTGAACTGGGAATGAACATACACTTTTGCTATCATTCTCACAACTGAGGCCTATATTCCCAGACGGCCTAATACATGCTTTGCGTACCCAGAACTAACAAATCCATCAGTTCAGCTGGTACACTTGATCCTTGGCAGAATGCCACCTGCCAGGCAAGTAGAATTTCTACAAGTGGGAGCTAGAAATCTAGCTGCTGAGAAGTAGCCTTAGAACACTGAGTGGAGAAAGTGTCTAGTTGTTTTTTTTTTTTTTAATCCAACAGTTAGACAAGTTGAGTAATAAATTGTACACTTCTCAAATTTCCCCAGAATCAGTTCTTCATTAAATACCATGATACTGATGGATATATCTTGGCTTTGTAGGTTTTTGCACTTAGAAGCTTCTGCAACTCTAGTTTCTTTTTCCATTTTAGAGGATTCCTTATTTTTAAACAATTGCTGAGCACATTTAAGGAGGCAAAATACACAATCTTTGTCATTAAGAAGCTCATAATTTAATTTTGAACCTTAATAAATAGAGAGTATTTAGAAATGAACTTTGTATTGAGAGTGTTTGCATTGGGAGAGGAACTATTGTAAGCAGTGACCTTTATCATATATAGTTTTGTCACTCTGTAGTGGCACTACTTTCAAATATCAGCTTTCTAAGATCTAGAAAGATAGAAAAAGGATTAATATTTTTTTATCTAATGCTGAACTTCACTGAATTATGAGAATTTAATAAAGTGTTTCTTAGCCAAGCAACTGTAGCATCTCATAAATACAATGAAATAAGTAGAAATATTTGCATTTGCTCTCTTTGACCTGTGGTTTAAGAGGCAATAGCTATGAGAAGATGGTGGTTATTACAAGAGTAGAATGGGCAAAGTTAAAAAAACCAAAATTTAAGCAATGCCTGTAATTATTGTCTTCCAAGACAAATGATATCAATATACTTTGTAATCATACTGCTCTTTGCTAAGATTCACATTTGATTGTTGATCAGAATAAATTGCTATTTGTTTATTGTCACTGTGTACCCAACATTTTTTTTTTTTACAGACTCATTGGTCAGTGATTGTAAAATATAAAGAACAACTTTGGGTCTCCCTATAACTAAAACCCCCAGTTTCTAGAATGCACTTGGGAAGGCTAATCTGAGGATAAAAGGGGAAAGATAATATTTCACCCAGATGGTTATTTCTTTGCTTATTCTGAATTTTTTCAGTTTTATCCAAATTGAAATGTCTTTATGTGTTGTCTACGTGTAAGAGCCAAGGTGAGAAGATCTAGTTGCATTTTTCAGTCAATCTTTGCTTAGTCTGATTTTAAAGAGGAGAAATTTCTTAACTTTCTCCATAAAATTTCTGTGTCAATGATATTTAGGCAACTTTTTCCTTTTCACATTTAAAGGTTCTCGTGTGTGTGTCTGTGTGTGTATGTAGTCATTTTATTTTTAATTTAATCTTTATTGTATTTTCCCCATTATCATTTAGTGCCCTTATACCCTCTCCCCCAGGAATCACCACACTATTGTCCAAGTCCATGAGTCTTTGTCCCCTTTTTTCTCAATCCCTCCACCCCTGGTTCTTAACCTAATTTAAATGTTTAAAGCAAAGGTAGAGTGAACTAGTATGATGGTGTCTTTGATTTTGATATCTTCATATTGATACCAATATAATTATGCTTATTATGCACACATTGACACCATAGCAAATGATGAATAAAAGTACTTTCCGTAGACCATTATAATAATGGCTACTGTTTATTGGGAACTTCAATATACCAGTAATAGCTCTAAGTAATTTGTAAGTTATAACATTTATTTTCTAAATAGTCCTGTGGGATAGCATTCACATTCTTCTACATTTACAGATGAGGAAAATAAGTGTTTCAGCAACTTATCCAAGTGACACATCCAGTGAGCGAGCCAGAGTCTGAGCCCAGGCAGTCTGATGTTTCATGTTAGCGCTATTTCAAAACTTGCTGTATTTGTCACAAAAATATTATTAATTTACTAGATTCAACTTCCAATATTGCATTTTCCAAAATCTGTTCCCTGGAACAAAAGTCTCATATGGTAGTAACTCACACAGGGGTGCTTCTTGGCTTGCTGTGCTGAGGGAGCGATGGCTTAAACAATCTTGGGGCTTTAACGGTGCTCACGCACGTTGCAGTGCCCCCAGACTAGGAGAATATGCAGTATTTTCCCTTCCTGATCACACTTTGAGAAATACTTACTTTTACAGTGATTTTAGTTTACAGACCTGCACTATCTAATTCAGCAACCACTAGCCAAATGTGACTATTTAAATTTCAGTTAATTAAAATTTTATTAATTAGTTCCATTAGTCATGTTAAGTGTTTAATAACCACATGTGGCTAAAGGCTATTACGTTGAACAGTGCAAATGCACGACATTTCCACCTTCACAGATATGTCCATGAGACAGCACTGATGTGGGCTTTTATGCCTGCATTTTTGGCTCTAACCAAAGTGTAAAGCCTTGTAGCTTACTCAACTTGCAGACGGATACTTGTGACCCTGGAAGTGAGAGATAAAAACATGCCTTTTGACTGACTTGGTTTTTCTATTGGAAATAAATCTTTTGATTAAAATAGAATTGTAGTAGTATTTATGAATAACTAATTCTACATGTCTATGGCAAAAATCAAAAGATACATAAGACCTGGAGCTATATAATTAAATATACACAGCAAGATAAAATAGAAGAAAGAAATAATTCAGGAAAGTATAAATTAGTAATTGATCCTGAGAGCAAGTAGCCAGATACAGAGATTGTCCTTCTGTGTGCTGAGTAGATAAAGTAAATCTAACTGTAAGATGTAGCTGGCATTTTTATGCTTCCAACTCCAGAGAAAGAAGGATTGTGATATTTTACTTGACAAAGCTAATTATAAAGAAGGACGCTCCTAACACACTTCCATCAATGAGGGGAAAAGTGATAAAATAGACCTGGGGGTTACTTTTACATACTTAACCAGGAATTCTGAAAGCAATGTTCTTTAGGGATCAGTCAGGTGAGGTAAAATCTATGAAGTCAGAGGCAATAGAGGAAGGACAGAGAGTGTGTGGGAAGGTGGGTGTCATGCATTGGGACTTGCCTCAAATCAGTACTTCTGGTGTTGGTTTCCAATGAATCCTAATTGCTCTATAGTAAGTGGAAATCAAAACCCATATTCATTAAAGTAAACATGGAAACTATTTTAAGTTAGGGAACAAAGTATATATTTGTGCTGCCATACCTGGATAACTAGAAAGCAAGACATCGCCACCATCTGGAGGTGGCTGCTTTGAATTGCAAGTACACCATCTCAAACCCAGGTTTGAAAGTTTGTTAAGTGAATGCCTAGGAAAACTATCATGTTATATGGTGTTAAATATCAGTCACATTAACGATATTTTAAAATGTGAAGACTGAAGTTTCAGAGATATAAGCAAAATTGTGATCAACTTGAGAATAGCAACAGTTATTTTAAATTATTTTTATTTTATCAAAGTAATGTGTATTAATTGTATCTTATAATTATACACATAATTACAACATACATGTATATCACATTTTACTATAAAGGAAAACAGATACTTGCTGCAGTCATCAATGTTTCAAAGACTCCCTTCCCAAATTTGCAACTTTCTATGCCTAAATAGTATTCTTCTATTCAACACTTCTTATTCATCAATTTTAGAGGTAAAATTGACTTGCTATTAGAGAAGATAAAGATAGCTCTCTTCTACCCAGTTGTTTAAGTCAATATTCAGCATTCACATTATTAAGGCTGTGTAAGAATTGTTTCCTGCTCAAATATATATTATAGATTGCATTTCTGTTTTTTTGTTTATTTTCCTATAATTATTGCTCTCTTCTTTGCTCAGGTTTCTTTATTATAACCACTTATTTTTACCAGAATTGCCATCAAAATCCTAAAATATTTTATACAAGCCTTCCTGTCCCTTTCCTTGGAGTAATTTCTCTGAAGTTCTTTCGTATTTCTGCTCTATTCTAGGCTATTTTCCACTTTTGAGAAGTTGTCAGTCTGGGACTTCCCTATTCAGTTCCCATGGTTGGAGGGAGCTCTGGTGTCCTTATGCTGGGCATTCAGTTTTCCTCCTTGCTGCTATATATCCTCATTTGGTACAGATACACATCTTTCTATAGCTTCCAGAGAAAGAGGAAATGGGGTTTTGCCTGTCTAGAAAGATCTTTATTTCATTCCCTAGTTCATCATTTTGACTGGGTGAACATTTCTACGTGAAGTATGACTTCATGGGTTGCTATTGAGAAACTCAATAGTATTTTGCCTTTCGACTTTTGTGTAAATCATTTTTTCCATGAAGTCCTTTACAATTTTCTCTTTATTATTCATCTTCTAAAATGTTACAGTGATGTGACCTAGAGTAGGCCTATTTTCATTTATTGTTTTAATATTGGATAAGAATTCTTCATTTTTTTTTCCTTCACTTCTGGGAAACTTTCTTCTCTTAATAATATTTAAGGTATACATTCCTATTTCTCTTTGTTCTCACTTCAGGAAATCCTAACAGATTAAACCTTCTGGATTGTTATTTTCTTATTTCTTCTCTTCTGTTTTCCAGTTCTTTTCCCTTTCAGTTTTTTGGAAGATTTTCTCAGTTTTATTTTTAGCAGTTTTATTTACCATTTATTTCTGGTATTGTTTTCGATCTTTTGACAATATTTGCTAAAGTACAAAAATACATGAATCATTAGTATACAGTCCAAAGAGCCATCACAAAGTAAAGACAACATGTTATCATTATCCAAGTCAAGAAATGAAATCTCCTTCGTCCCTTTCCTCACTCCTAAAGATAATTACCATCCTGACTTCTAATACCATAGTTTATCTTTTTTAAAATAAAACTTTATATTAGATTTCAGATACTCTCACCACATACACACCCACACGACACAGGTAACTATGTGAGGAGATGGATATATTAATTAGCTTGATGCTAGTTATTACTTCACTATAAATATGTTTTGCAAAACATCATGTTATATGCCTTAAACATGTACTTTTTAATTAAAAATGAATAAAAATATTTTATACCAAAAATAAATTTCTAGTAAGGGAGTCATATAGTTTTTCCATGTATTTTTTTGGTCTGGCTTCTTTCATCTCAAAATTGTATTCGTGAGATACATTCATTGTTATTTCATCTAGCAATAGCTTGTTCATTTTCACTGTGGCATAATAATAAAATGCACATTTTATGTACAAATATACTATAATTTACATATCCACAGTACAGTTGATGAACTTTTGGGTTGTTTCCACTGTTATTATGAATAATGCTGCTATGAATATTCTTGTTATTTTATAAAGTTTTGTGCATATATGGTGCATTTCTAGGGGTAGAATTTCTGGGTCCAAAATATTTTGGGACCATTACTAAGGTGTTTCCAAAATGGTTGTCCAAGTTCCCACTCTCACCAGTAATGTATGAAAAGTTCAGATGCATCATTTCCTTCAAACACATGGCATTGTCAATCCTTTAAACTTTAACCTTCCTTTTTTAGTGTGTGGTGCTATCTTACAATGTTTTTAAATTTTTGTATCCCAGGTGACTGATGGAGTTGAACTTATTCATATATTTATGAACTTATTCATGCATTTATTGGCCATTTGAATGTCTCCTCTCTTGACATGGCAGTTCAATTTTCATTCTTTTCCCATTTTTCTATTGGATTAATTGTCCCTTCTTAATATGTCAGAAGTTTTACATATTGTCAGTGAGAATTTTATCCATTAAATGTACTGCAATCATCTTCTCTCACCCCAATTTGTTTTTCTTCTTAGTGGAGAATTTGGTTGAACAGTTCTTAATTTTAATGTAGTCCAATTTATCATCGTTTCTACTAAGTCCAGTGCTATTTTGTCTCTATTAAAAAATTTTAACTACCTCAAATTAATGAAGAATATTTTTTCTGTCATCTTAAAGGTTTTTTATTTTACATTTTCTATATAGTCCAACAGTCAGTCCACTTGGAGTTGATTTTTGTACAAAGCATGAGGCGACAGCCAAGTTTAATTATTTTTTATATGAATTTACAGTTAACCTACCTCATTTATTGTAAATAAAACCCACTCTCCACTGTACTACAGTGCCATATTCATTATAAATTGCATGCCTCTGTTTGTGTAGGACTGTTCTGGATTCTCGTGTATTCGTTCTATCCATGCCCCTGTTCTTGAGTCAGTACCTTCGTATTTTAATTTCCATAGACTATTTTCAGTCTTGACATATAATTGTATAAATTCTCCCCTTCCTTTTTCTGAGAGTTTGCAATTCTACAAATATTTTTAAAATGACTTTTTATTTCTAAAAATCTGGGATTTTGATTGGGATTATTTTGAAACTATACATCTCTTTGGAGAGAATGAAAATATATTTAAATCCACGAATGTCTATATTCCCCATTTATTGAGAATTTATTTAGTTTCTTTATTAATCTCTTGCAGTTTTATGCCTAGTTGCTTTGCATTTACTTTTAAATGTTAAGTGGATCTTTAAAAAAATAAACGTTTTTTATTTAAAATTTTATTTATATTTGCCACATAAGGCTCATAGCATTTTTCTTTTTAAATATATATTTTTAAAGATTTTATTTATTTTATTTTTAGACAAGGGGGAAGGGAGGGAGAAAGAGAGGGAGAGAAACATCAGTGTGGGGTTGCCTCTTGCGCGCCTTCTACTGGGGACGTGGCCCTCAATCCAAGCATGTGCCCTGACTGGGAAATCAAACCAGCAACCCTTTGATTTGCAGGCTGGCACTCAATCCACTGAGCTACACCAACCAGGGCAGCTCGTAGCATTTCTTGAATCTATTGGCTTTATATAAGTACTGGAATATTCTCTGCCTGTATATCTTCAGATATTGCTTCTGCCTTACTCTCTTTCCTTCAGGGATTATAATTTGAAGTATGTTTGATGTTTTAATTATATCCCATTTAGCTTTTAAGCTCTTTCATTTCCCATTAACTTATTTGTCTGAGACAGATTATTTTCATATCTACCTTCTAATTTTCAAATTCTCTCTTAAGTTTTGTCTAGTAGGCTGGTTAACCTATATATTAAATACCTATGCATACTTTCCACTTTTAGAATTTCCATTATTTTTAGTTTATACTTTTCTCAGAATTCTTAATATTTTCTTCTAATTCTTTGACTATATGACTCATAACTCTATTTTAAGTATGTGTTCTAAAATTCCATTTTTCAGCTTTATTTTGTTTTTATTGGTAATCATTCTCATGGTTCTCCATTATCTTTCTATACCATCCTCATTTTTTTTAGGGCACGCTAGATTTTCTACAGGAAAAAATGATAGACATATTTTGAAGCTCTTGATAAAATTGTATTCATCCACAGAGGAACCACTTTTGCTTCCAGGAAACAGCCGCGCTATGGGCTATGGAATTACAGATGGCACAAGTGCAGTCTGGGGACTGAGCGACTTTGATGCTGGATTTCAGTCTCTGACAGTGTTCGGTATATTTCCGGCTTGTACTTACGCTAAGGTTGTTGCCATTCCTTGTCACATTTTGAAGTGTGGTGTGTTTATCAGGCTCCACCTCTTTGCAGATGCTGAATCTTACTTTGCCTCCTGCTCTGTGAGTCTGCTGAAAACAGCGATCTGGTTCTCAGCATCTCAAACGCCATTTTGATTTGGCAAATGCCTGAGAGTGAAAAGAAGCCCCAGACTCAACAACTGGGTTTCCCTCCTCTCTTGCTTCTTGGTCCTGCAAATTCTTACTACAATGGGAACCTTTTGATGCCTATAGAGAGAAGTTTTATTTAAAAGTCCTGTTTTTGTTGTTGTTCCACTGAGATATTTTGTCCCAAGCAATGCAGCCTGCTATTGTCAAAGGTGAAGATCCTCCACTATATTTCACTGTTTCTTTCTTATTCTGTTTAAATTTTTATAGCCTCCCTTTTTATTTCTTGCCATCAGTGTTTTTGCTATATGTGTAAAAATATCACTTACATTTTAATTCATCTTAGAGTTTGCATCTATTTCTTGCACTGTTTCTTTTTTATCCTAATTTTGAGTCCTCACACTTTTTTCCCCTCATTGGTCATATTCTTTCATGATGGAGATTTTCTCAAAGCATATGATGATTTATAGTGACTACTCATATTTAAGAGCACTATATTAAATTCCTGTTAAAAATCCTTTCTGTGAGGTTGGGGAGTTAACACTGGTTTCTTTTATTCAAGGGATATCAGCTACTTTGTATGTGTCACACACACACACACACACACACACACACTTTCCCTAGGGCCTGGGCAAAATCCTAAAGTATACTGCTTATTGTATATTTTTCTGATGGGTTGATCATGATTACAGAGCCATATAGTGCCAGTGGGTTTGAGATTTCATCACTTAAATATACTGAGTTTCATTTTATCTACTAATTTTTAGAAGAGTTATTTCCTACCCTTCCCCACCTTCAAGAGTGCCTGATATTTCAGATCTTGAAATTTTTTATTACATTTCTCACAAGGGAAGCCTATTTTTTCTGATAGTATGAGAAGGGGGTTCAGTGTGGCTTCTTAATAAGAGAACAGGAAACCAGGGGGTCCAATAGGTCCTTAGACAAATTTTCAGCCAATCTCATTTTCAGTTTTATGTCTCACCAATCCACTGAGTTTTTGTAGTTTCTAACATGAACTAGCTGCTTTTTACAGTGGGGGTTTGGAAAAAAACAGAGACAAAATTAATGCGTTCAGTCCAGCACATTTCCCTAGAATCCAACTGTGTTAGCTTATATTCACCACCTAGCCCACCTAGCGCAGTGCTTGCTATGGGTTAGATAGTTGTTTGGTTGTCTAAACAACTCTGGAAACTCGAACAGGTTGTGCGTGTGTGTCTGTGTGTGTGTGTGTGTGTGTGTGTTTATTTTGAGTATTTTAAATAAGAATATCATTAAAAATTAAAGTCATATATTTGCATAAACTCTTATTGTCTATCACCCTCCACAACAAATACTGTAAAGTTAATTTTAGGGGCTATTTATGTTATAACCATCTCACTGGGTACAGTGTGAGTCTTCACTACCATGAGCAAAAAAACTCATTGGCAGTGCCAAACAGAAGTTCTGGACTCTGAAAAAAAGTAATGTAGGCAAATCCTGGAAAGTATTAATAGAGATAAATATTTGACTGTTTGAGTGATTAAAAAATCCACTCTACCAACCAGTGATGGGAGTACGGCCTTGTAGAGTTGTCAGAGAGCGTAGCCACGGAGGAAGTAGAGCCAAGAATATAAAGAACTAGAACCATAATGGTGCACAGGACAATATCAGTGTTACTTCACACTCTAAGACAAAGTTCATCAGGGCTCCATGTTTTAGTTTACCTGTCATGAATTTTGTAACTGAGATTATTGACATCACCCTTTTTATTTGATTATTTTTTAGATGTCATTGAATAAAGATATTAAAATAGTCTCAGTCCTGGAGAAGAGTAACAGCTGTCTGGTTTGAAATCTTATCCTACCGTGAAGCCATGTGTAGGTGAGCCTGGGACGAAGCACTAGAATGAGAGCACTAGCTAACCGGCGCTTCCCAGGCAGAGCATTGCTGAGACATTGCACTGAGGTCGGAAGAACCTGAGCTCTGAAATCAGGCTGACTTGGGTGCAAAGACTGGTTGGACTGCTTCCCAGTTCTATAATCTTAACCATTTTGGTCTTAACATTGAAATGCAATAATATCAACTTCAGAACAAGAAATAATTTACAAAATCAACTTAGCACATAATATTGTAAGTTTAGTAAAAGTTAGAAGCTGTGATTTTTTGGCCCCTGCTTTTTACTTTCGCTCCTCCGCTTGCCAGTCTCTTTACCCATAACATACTCTCCTGCGTGCAGAGTTCTAAAATTTCTTCAATATTCTAAGTATTTTGTCACCTGTGGGCTCCTTGTCCTCTTCTCTGCATGTAACCTTGCCTGGTTAAATCCTACTATTCCTCAAGGTCTCATTTTAGATACTGTTATCTCTGAGAGCCTTCAGAGGTTCAGTGTCCCTTCTGTGTATGTTGTCATATAACCCAATCAAGCGCTTACCACACTGTGTTAAAACTGATTGTTTACTTGGGTTTCTCACTACCGTGTAAGTAAGTAGGGACTGCGTTTTTACTGTTAAATCTCCAGTTCCTGTGACTAAGAGAGGGACTCTATTAAAACTTATTGAGTATTCACATGATTGAATGGGTACTGGGGATTCATCCATAATATGATATGTAAGATTTGTGGCTTAATGGACATCGCATTCCAGAGTTGGAAGAATAGATTATACAAGTAGAGATGCTCCTCAACTTGGGATGGGGTTAAATTGTAGCCCCATTGTAAGCTGAGTGTATTATGTTAAAAATGCATTTAATACACCTAATCCACCGAACATCATAGCTTAGCCTAGCCCACCTTAAACATGCTTAGAAAACTTACATTAGCCTACAGTTGGGCAATTATCTTGAGTTTCATCTCAAAAGCAATTACCTTTCTCTTCTCACTGGAAGTGGGAAACACAGATGAGCATTTTGTAGACATAATGAGATGCTGAAACACAATATCCAAAAATGCTGGCAACATAGAATACAGCGGAGCACCGGTTGTTTACGCTTGTGATCATGAGCCTCCTGGGAGCTGCAGCTCACTGGGGATAACCAGCATCATGAGAGATTCTCATACCACATATTGCTAGCCAGGGAAAAGATCGAAATTCAAAGTACGGTTTCTACTGAACATGTATCACTTTTGCACAGCATCAAGTTGAAAAATCATAAGGCAAACTATCATAAATTGGGCCCATTTACAATTACAAAAAGGCCCGTTGAATTACAATTATTATAAGTGCTACAAAAAATATTACAAATAGAAGTTTGTAACAGGATCTTGGCCGAAATTGTGAACAGAGACTTGTAAACCTATAATGGCTAATCTTATGCGTTAACTCAGCTAGGCCACAGTACCCAAATATTTGGGTCAAGCATGAATCTAGGTGTTGCTTTGAAGATATTCTTTAGGTAAGATTAAATTTAAATCAGTATATTTTGCGTAAAGCAGATTATCCTCCATATATGGGTGCATTCCATCCAATCAGTTGAAGATCTTAAGAGACAAAGACAAGTATCCAAGAAAGGACGTGTTATGTCTCCAGACAGCGTTTAAACTCAAAACCACATGCCAAGTCTTCACTGGGTCTCTAGCCTGCCAACCTACCTTGCAAATTTTGTACTTGGTAGCCCCCCACCATAGTGTGAGCCAATTCCTTAGAATAAATCACTTTCATTACGTATGGATCCTTTTGGCTCTGTTTCTCCAGAGAAGCTAGCTAATATACAGCTACTGAAAGACAACACTGAGGAAGTGATGTTTGGTTCGAGCTTTGAAAGTGGTGAAGGAATTAATACGTGAAAGGGGAGTGAGTAGAAACATCATTCCAGCAGAAGGAATGCTGGAGATCCAACGCTGGATATCCAAGGACCTTCAGGGGAAGACACACTGTATTTTTAAAGAATAAATGGAGAGAAAATGAGGGGAGTGCCATGAAATGTATTGGGTAAGTCATGCAATGCCTGATAGTGTAGAATTTGGTCTTTTTTTTTTTTAAGAAAATTCACAGAAGACCATCTATATTTGTATTTAGCTATAGTTATTAAACTACATAAAATGAGATCTATGTAGCATCATATTAACCATAATTTAGATAATCTGTACCCTTTTCTTCTCCATGTTAATGGGATGGTCAAGAGTGAACAACTAACTACTCTTTACCACTCAAATTCAGGCACGTTCTAGGAAAAGTAATGGAAGCAAATCCTAATGTACCCAAATAGATGTTTGAAAATGTGAGAAAAGTTCAAGTATCTGCTACATTGAATCAAAACATCAGTAAAACATTAGCAGAGCTTGAGTGAGCCTGACAAAAGTTCACAAAACAATTCACTTGAGATAATGAGAAGGAAGTTCAAGTGTGAGGCAGGCAGAATGAGATTCAGATTATTTAATATTCTTTAGTTATTGTACTTAAAAAATGCAATTTGGCCTTATCCTAAAATGTCAGTGCACATTTTTATAAATTTCACTGCACATCTATTCATTGTATAGCTTCTTTTAGACCTTTAATGCAGCTATGCATGTTCTCAGGATTCTCAAATATTTCTGAAACCACACATGTAGTAGTATTAAAGAATTAGGGGAAAAGGGGAAAAGGCAAAAGGAAAAAAATTTGAAATAGTTTTTAGATTCTTTTATAGTAATACAAATTTTAAAAGTCAGAATATATTTTAAAGTAAGGGATATACTAACTAAGGAACACATTATGTATATTTCCTATGCTTTCTTAAGTCAGTGTTTTATAATTAAAAAGTTGGGTGGGAGAATGAATTCATTACAATATAAGCTGAACATCAGTTACTTTTTTTCTAAGAACATGGTGAATAACCTAACAGGAAGTATATTAATTTCTGCATTTTGAGAAGGAGCCTGAACAGGCTGAGATGACAGCAGTGAGGACAAGGTGGTCGTGGCCAATCCCTTGTATTAAGAAAGTGGCCAATGTCTAGGGAGCAGGAATGACTGACCACATCTGGGTGGTTAAATGAACTGAGTCTGTAACAAATAGGGTGTCCTTTTTCAGTCAGTGGTACTTAGGGCCATGCAGTTAATTTAATTAAAAGACAGATGCATTTTTTCTCCAGATTTATTGAGATATAATCGACAGATAACTATAAATTTAA
The DNA here is from genome assembly GCA_004026545.1 of Mormoops blainvillei. Classification (NCBI taxonomy): domain Eukaryota; kingdom Metazoa; phylum Chordata; class Mammalia; order Chiroptera; family Mormoopidae; genus Mormoops; species Mormoops blainvillei. The sequence continues at coordinate 110,023 of PVJD01004906.1, forward strand.
GATGTACAACATGATAGTTGATATACACATATTGTGAAATGATTATCACAATAAAATTAGTAACCATATCTATCAGCTCAGTTACACTTGTGTGTGTGGGGGGAGGGGGTAAGGACACACTTAAGATCTACTCCCTTAGCAAATTTCAAGTGTACAATATTGTTAATTCTAGTTTCCATTCTGTACATTAGATCCCTGGAAATAATTCATCTTACAATTAAAAGTTTGTACTCTTTATCTTAAGTTACCCCATTTCCCTCAGCCCCCCTATACCCTGGAAACCATTGATCTACTCTGTTTCCATGAATTTAACTGTTTAGATTCCACATAATAGTGAGATCATACAGTATGTACCTTTTTTCTCTGACTTATTTCACTGATTATAAAGCCCTAAACATTCATCCACGTTGTTGCAAAAGGCAGGATTTTCTTCTTTTTATGGCTAAGTAATGTTCCATTGTGTATTTGTACCTTGCCTTTATCCATTCGTTCATTGATAAACACTTAGATTGTTTCCATATCTTGACTATTGTGAGTAATGCAGCAGTGAACCTGGGGGGAGCAGATATCTCTTCAAGACAGTGATATTGTCTCTTTTGGACATATATGCAATATTGGGATTGCTGAATCATATGATAGTTCTATTTTTCATTTTTTGAGAAACTACCGTATTGTTTTCTATAGTGGCTGTACTAGTTTACATTCCCATGCAAATGCACAAAGATTTCTTTTTCTCTGTATTCTCGTTTCTTATTTTTTGTCTTTTTAATCCTAACCTTTCTAAAAGGTGTGATTTGCATTTTCCTGGTGATTAATGATGTTGAGCATCTTTTCATGAATCTGTTGGCTTTGTCTTCTTTCGAAAATGTTTATTCAGGTCTTTGACCATTATTTAATTGGGTTATTATTATTTTTACTATTGAATTGTATGAGTTTCTTATATATTTTCTAATATTTTCTAATATTTTCTCCCATTCTGTAGATTACCTTTCCATTTTGTTGATTGTTTCTTTTTCTATGCAAACGCTTTTTAGTTTCTTATAGGCCCATTTGTTGATTTTTTTTTTTCTCTTCTTGTCCAGAGTGATGTTAAATAGCTTTTCCCTATGTTTTCTTCTAGGAGTTTTACAGTTTCAGGTTTTACTTTACTTTCCTCTTGCCTTTAATCAATTTTGAGTTAATCATTGTGAGTATTGTAAAATATGGGTACAGTTTTATTCTTTTACATATGAATATCATTTTGTAATTTTCTTTTTTTTTGTAGTGCTCTTTTATGGCGTTAGTATCAGGGTAATGCTGGTTTAGTGAAATGAGTTTGGAAGTGTTTTGTCTTCTATTTTTTGAAAGAGAAGAAGTGGTGTTAATTCTTCTTTAAATATTTGGTAGAATTCACCAATGCAGCCATCTGATGCTTGGCTTCTTTTGATCACACTTTTAATCTCCTTATCTCCTTCTTCCTTAATGACCTGTTCAGATTTTCTATTTCCTTATGATCCAGTCTTGGTAGATCATATATTTCTAGCAATTTGTTCATTTTTCTAAGTTATCCAGTTGTTTGGCAGATTATTGCTCACAGCCATCTCTTGTGATCCTTTGTCCTTTGGGGGTATGAGTCTCTAATCTTTTATTTCTTTCCTTCTGCTAATTTTAGGCTTAGTTTATTCTTTTTCTAGTTTCTTGAGGTATAAAGTTAGAGTGTTTATTTGAAAGATTTCTCTTGTATTTTTATGCGTTTTGGGCTGAGCTGTCCCATAAACAATTGTAGAAGGTGTCAGTGGTTAGTGTTGAAGAATGCCTGAATAAAATTGAGAGTCAGCTTGTCCATATAGATACTGGCTCCTGTCTTTAGGATGGACAATCATGGTTTTCTCATAATAACTACTTTTTAATTAAAAGCCAAGATTTTTAGGAAAACTTGGGGTACAGTTTCAAATATTGCTATTTCTAGCATTGTCACATTAATATTAATTTTAAATTTGGAAGCAGAATTAGATTATTGAGTAACTACTCAACATTTAATACAGATGTTCTAATTTAATCCTCATAAAGAAATCTATGAAATGGGCATTAAATACCTTATTTCATAGCTTTAAGTAAATGGCTCAGCGAGGAAAAATAATTTGTTCAGCAGGATGGATACAAAGGAGAACTTAAATTCAAAATCATTCTGTATACTTTTCAATGTACTCATTCAAGGTAAAATGAAATGAGGATAACACTTAGTTCAGATATACCCCATTGCCAGGGTTGCACTCCAGATAAAATCCAAACTATCATCTATCTATCTATCTATCTATCTATCTATCTATCATCTATCTATCCACAGACACATATAATGTTATATATTCTGAGAAACTAAAAATAATGCATATGATCCAGACATCAAAGAGGTCTTTGGAAATTCAACCTTCCCTTAGTAATCTCTCTTAAGTTCCTCTTAACTGAGTCAATGACTAGTTTGGCTTTACATTGATGCTGAAGATTTTGCCCCCTAAATTCTCATGTTTTCATGTTATCAAATGGCTATGTGCCTTTTTCTATGTTGGCTGATGCTGTGATAATCAATTTTTTAACTTCTTTTTAAAAACATTTCTTTTTAGTTTATTGTTGCTCTGGGTGATTGAGAAGAGGATAGATTAGGTGGACTAGGAGATGCTGAGCATGACAGTTTGTCACACTTTCAACAATCTGTTTGGAATCACTCAAATGAGAGAGAGGAAAAGGATAACCCCTGAATCTTTGGCTTTCCACAGCTGTCCACCTTGTGCCAGGAAAATATGAAATATACTTAAGGGATTCTTATTCTTAGAGAGAGTATTGCTGTGGTACTAAGGAGATGCATCCTAACTTTTAAACTCAACTGTTAGCTGATTTATAAGTTCAAGTGTACAGGTCTCACTAGAAGCACTGAAAATGCCCAACAGAATTGCTTAGGGGAATAAAAACATGTAACTTCTGGACCAGTGACCTGGTATATTGTTCAAGGTCCAAGGAATTGGCTTATTTCACGGGACTGTGTTGCTCTGGAGTCCCTTATGTTTAGTATCGTTTGTTGATCCCTTGCTTTCGTAGCCACTTCCAGTTTGCATTTTGGAATAATATTATGTCATAGAATACATATTTATAAGTATTAGTATTTATAAGTATTATGAGAAAACATGAAATTAGATCAGCATGGACATGACTAAATTAGGTATTAGGACAAGTTCCCAGAATTAAGACTTAAATCCTAAGGAAACAAAGTATCTCTTGTTTCTTCAACCCTGAGTCCACTTCTGGGGTTGAATCTGTTTTAGTCCATTTGTTGTGCATCCCTCCATCACCGATATCATCTTGACTGTGTAGTAACCACATATCTACTTGCAGTTAAAGCCAAGGCTCTCAGCCTGGTAGTCCTCTACTGTTTCACTGTCTCTCGTCCTCCAGAAGAGAACAAGAAACAATCTGAGTACAACTTACCAACTTAAATCATTACTACTCCCCTTCACTCTCTTTTGTGCTGCGCACCCAACAACTTGGGAAATTACTAACATGAACTTTAGTGGTAAATTTCTTATCAACGCTGTTTGCTATACAACTATATAAAAGTACTGTACTCTTGTTTACTTACTAAAATTCCCTTTCTTCATTGAGAAATGAAAAAGCTGCAACTACTAATTAATTGTATTAGAGAACAAACAATTACTGGGAAACAATTTTGTTGAAAAAATTAATCTGTCAGAGTGGGGGATACTTTGATTAAACCTCATGAACTAATAAATCAGCCACAATGTTCAGATAGAACAGGGCTGAGTTTTGTTTTTTGTGGGCCGACAGTCTTTGGTATTAGATATAAGACATTATACTCACAGAAGATTAGTATATGGCAATTTTTAAATTATAGTAGTTCTTTGTTGCATGAAGAGCATTTTAAAAAATGGGGTTTTTTTTGGTCCAAATAACATTGCTTCCTTAAAATGACAAAAATGAAAGAACTAGCTATCCCTTAATTTCAAGCAGTGTTATCTCAAGCAACAATAGTTCAATGATTTTCTTCTTTTTAATGACCTAAGCCTGGGTTAAATGATTGATAATGTTTGCTTCACAGTCATACCAGTAAAATCTTATCATGAAATGATCTCTTCATTTTTCATGATAGATTAGTTTGAATAAAATAATATTTAGGCAATATCCAATATCTATAAGCCTTTTCCAGACCAATCTAAATTACAACAAACAGTAGCCTCCTCTAGCTTCGAATTGCTGTATTTCCACATCAGAAATATATTTTCCTTTTTTCTTATAGCCCCTGCTCAATAGTAAGGGTAAATAATTCTAGGGGTAATGATGTCATCATAAAATTATGTGGATTATTTTTGCATAAACCCAATCAGTCTCTAGAAAGCAGATTTGAAATAGACTTTTGCTATAGAAATATCATCATTACTTTAATTTAGTCATATATACACATTTATACATGCATATATAATATATAAATTTATCCAGTTGAAAGAAAGTGATTTTGAAACCCTATTTATTTTATATGCCTACAGTACTTCAGTTTCTGTTAGTATTTAAATTTTAAATATAGTTTTATGAATTAAAACAAAATAAAATAAACTCTTATTTGGAGGTTTTCAGCCTGAAATCCAGAATTCATTTACAGTACTGTTTGGAGAATTTGTACTGTATTATGTAATATAAATTAATATCAACTTAATTTTGAATAAGTTTTGTGTTCTGTTAGCCTTAAGTCATTTTCAAAGAAAATACAATGTATAAAATAAGACTTTTGGAGACTGAGCCTCTGTGACAATTCCTTCACAAAGTGATTTTTGAGACTTTGTTGAACTTCAGTTTGTTTTTTAAAAAATAAAGGGCTGAGTTGTTTCCAGGGATTTTGTTCCTCGTATTAATATTCTATAAATAAGTTTTATGGAAACAGCCCATTGTTTTGTTATGTTACATACTTCAGTTTGGGCACCTTACTAAATCTGGTGACTTTGACCTATTGATTACTTGGTGTAATGAATTTAGCTACAAATTCGATTTGGTTCAGGAACAGATTTATAATTCCATAGAATGTCATTTTGGAATACTTTATAAGTGGAATATAAAAATTTTTCCTGCAGGAAAAAAAATGTAGAAAACTAAAGAGAGGACCATCAACAAGAGCTGAGAGAACATTAAAAGTAATTGATACCATGAGGTCTCAAGCCCCTCAGTTAGTCTTGGTTCCAGTCCAGACTGATGTTGACAGAAGACTGTTATTATTCCTCTGTGATCATACTTTAAACCTGAGGGCCTCTTGAAGCTTCAAAACTGTGAGCTGTTTTGCATGATTTGCATGGTATCTGACATCACAACGTGGAGAGGAAGGCGGTTACCCACACGCAGGCATTCGAGCACGCATGTTTTGATGTACATTTGCTTATACTTTCCTTCTTTGGGCTAATTTCTTTTTAGAGAGGTGTCACCAAGCCTGGCATGTGAAGAAGAAGAACCCACATAGACAGAGGAAATAAGCACAAGCAAATTGAAGTAATTAGAAAAAAAACAGACTTTATCCCTTTCTCTAGGATTTAATATGACTGCGATAGTATATAATCTATGAGAACAATTTGGAAAATAAAAGAATGATATTCTAGTTTGAACGTATAAAAAAGATTAAATCTTCTGAACGTAATAATAACTTCAGCAAAATAATGAAATTCACTCTGATGCTAATATATAAGCACCAGGGGGCTTCAGGAAAAATAAAACAATAAAATCTAGTTTCACATTAATTATGTCATTTGACAAACTGAACATTGAGTTGCTTATGTCCAACAGCTCTTATATAGGCAAGATCACAGACATAGTCTAAGTTGTTAAAATGCTAGAAATCCATCTTCCTAGGAGGATTTTTGCCAATTAGTTTGGGACTAAAGAATCCTGCTAGGCATGAGGCTGCCCAGCAAGGCAGAGGATCAGAGACAGGAAAAAAAGAAATATTTTATAAGAGAGAGCTGAAAAATCAGCAACTCCGCTGGCAGTACAAAACTAGGCTTGAAAGCAACTTTAGGATTTAGGAGCTTTCATAGTGGATTGCATTATAATTTTAGAGGTCTGTTTGGGGAGATTTGCTATATTTCTGGCATTAGATAATTGTGTCAAGATTATATGATGTGCTTACTCATTATGATAGCCTACACATAATGAAGAATTTTATCAACTACCCTGCATATATTACAGAGTAATTGATGAGACGATGATGGGCCAATTTTATCCCTTAAAATAAAGGAAATATTCCTGGATATTTAAACATCTGTGAAAGTTGATTAGATGAATATTTATTTTCTAAGTCCTTATTTGGAGATGAAACATCACAATATGTAGAAGAAAGGCCTCTACTCAGTAAAAACAAACCCCAAATATAAATATAATATTTAAGTAACTAAGCAGATCTAACACGTGAAAAGATCTAGGGTACGAACTTTATCCTAGTGGGACTGAGTTAGTTACATGACTTCTACACTTGATCATAGCCAAAAGGCCAAGAAGCGATGCAACATGACTTTGGAAAAAAAAGAAAAGAAAAGAAAAAATATGTTCTTTGTTCATTTTTCATTCCCTTATTTCTAAGCTCTTTATCCATGATTTTCTCCTGAGATATCAGAAGCCCATGCTTGCTGGGTAGAGGATGGCATTCTAGCCACTTTTTGAAAATGTGTAAGGATTTGCTTGCCTTTATTGGGTCTTTTGTGCTATAATTAAAAAAAATTAAATGACAGGCAGTGTAACTGAAAGACAAAGCTAGGAGAATATACAAATCATGAATTCACTCTATAATCATAAACAAACTGACTACCCTGACTGTATTTGATACTCTACAAATTTCTTACTAAAACTCTGTATTCCCTCAGCCTGTATAAGGCCACACTCTTCTAGTTTTCCTATTTCTTTAGGGGGGTAAGAAGCAGATAGTATTCCACTCTATTCCAAAAACATTCAGCACACTGCTGAAGACCCTGTAAACATGCAAATAGTTCCTATGGGGAGATTAGCAAACTATAGAAAGGTAGCCAGTTACTCGGGACGAAACCAGTAATTACCAAGTAAGGAGTCATTAGGGAAAAAAAAACTTTTTCCTAGTATGGAGATCTACTTTATGAAATGAAGGTCCTAAACATTTAAGTTTTGGGGTATGTGTCAGTCAGGGAGCAGGCAGAGAAACAATCGGTGGGAGATATAAATTAACAGTTATTTCAAAGAATGACCTTACAGGATGGTGAGCGCTGGCTAGGCAAGACCCAGACCCACAGGCGACGCTGTCAGGAAGGGCACGCCGGAGCTCTCAGGCGCGGGCCGGCAGGTGCTGCTGGCCACGGGCAGAACTCTTACTTCGTCAGAGCAGCCTGAGCTCTGCTCTCGAGGCATGTCAACTGCGTGAATCGGGCCCACACAGGTTGTCTGGGATAATCTCCCTTACTCTAAGGCAACGAACTATGGACTTTAATCACAACTGTAATAATACCTTCACTGCAATACCTAGATTCATGTTCGGTTAAGCAACTGTTTATTACTATAAAAACTAATTTATTTGGGTTGAGAGAAAAAATAAGTAATTACTAAGATATGGTGTCTTTACAAAAATAATTTAATAATAATTTATCTTCGGAAATGGTGCAGCTAAGTAAGTTTAAAATTCTGTTATGACATAGAACTTAGTCCGTACAGGTTATGAAGTATTGCAGTTATCAGCAATTTACTTCTCTGTGAGTATAATTAAAGAGCAGTCTCCCTGTATTTTATGTAAAGGAAATTTGTGTGTGTGTGTGTGTGTGTGTGTGTGTGTGTGTGCATGTATATATTCCAGTTATCTACTGCTGGGTAGCAAATCATCTCAAGACCTAGTGGCATCAAAGGTAACCAGTTTTGTATGCCCATGGATTCTGTGGGATGGGGATTTAGACACAGCAGAGTGATGATATCATGCCACTTTTCCACAACATTTGGGGTCTCAGCTGGGAGCTCCAGTTGTGATCAAGGCAAAAGCTGCATCACCTTTTATGACCTGGTCTCAGAATTCACATATTGTTACTTCAGCTACAGCTATGGGTCAGAGAAATCACAACTTCCTCAGATTGAAGGAAAAAGGCTATAGAACACAAATCTTCACTGGTCAAAAATTAGTTTTAATTTTTAAATTTGGTATTTAGTTCTATGATATATTTCAAGTCAGTTTTTGCATGTGGGATGAAATATCGGTTGAGGTTCATTTTTTTTCCATATGGGCATCCAAGTTTCCCAGCTCCATTTATTAAACAAATTATCATTTCCCACACTATTAAATATATATGTGTAAGATTTATATAAATATATATTAAATTTATATTACACATACATACATATATATACAGTCAACCCCCTGTATCCATGGATTCTATATCTATAATTTCAACCAACCATGGATCAAAAATATTCATAAAAAATTGTTACTTGTTTCTGGCATGTACTATGCCTTTGATGGCTGCATCTGTACTGAACATATACAGACTTTTTTCTTGTCCTTATTTCTAAACAATATAGTATAACAGCTATTTTTATAACATCGATATTGCATTAGATATAAGTCATCTAGAGAGGATTTAACATATCCAGAGGATATGCATTGTGTACATGCATGTACCCTGGGATATGCAGGGTCCTTGGGGATCCTGAAACCAGCCCCCCAAAGATACCAAGGGGTGATTGTACATACATGTATACATAGTTTCCTGCATAAATTAGATAATTAATAAATATGGGAGTATTTAAGATTATTGCTACTTTATGTCATATGATCCAGAGAGTGAAAGGAAATAAATCAACCTTAGAGTCAGAATCTGATAAATCTTTCTCAGAATATAACATATTCCTGGTGGTCTGGAAGACTAAGCAAACGTGCAAAACTGTGCACACACTCAGGAGAACCTGGAGAGAATCTTAGTCATCTACTTGTCCGGCTGATTGTGCAACTTTGTATACCAGAAAGTAAAAACCAGAGCAGACTGTAAACTGTTCAAAGTTGGAAAGCATTTCCCAGCCTACACACAGGTCTATTAACCATGGATCAAACTTAACTGCCTCAAGGAGTTTAAGCACATCCTCTTAAACCAGTTATTGGCTGACCACTAAGCTATGTTGATCTATGTGTAAAGCCTAAGAAGTCAGGCTTAAAAATAAATACACTACGACATCACAAATGAGAGAGGCTTTACTGTATTAATCCTGGTAAGTAAATAGACAACTAAACATACAACCCCGAAACAAAATAGCAGCAGCAGAGGGATCAGAATCCAGAGTGCTGTAATATAGTATCTAATAGGTCTAGTTTTCAAAATAATTATGAGACAGGAAAATAAATAGGAAAGAGTAAACTGGACACAGGAAAAAGGTAGGAAAACATTGTTAAAGAATTTAAGGAAAGTATGACAATAATGACTCATCAAAAAGAAAATATTAATAAAAAGTATAAGTCTATAATAAAAACTAAATGGAAATTCTGAAAGTAGACACAATTATTGAAATAAAACTCTCAGAAGAGAGGCTCAAAGCAGATTTGATCAGAAAAAATTCTGAAAACATGAAAATAGATCAATGGAAGGTAAGAGGAAAAAAGAGTCAAGAAAAATGAATAGGCCCTCAGAGACCTATGCTATACCATGAAGAATATCAGTATATTCATAAGTTTTCCAAGAGGAAATGAGAGAAAAGTATAGAAAAAATATTTGAAGATATAATAGTTGATGGCTTCTCAAATTTGAGGAAAATATTAACTTACACACCCAAAAATTTCAATGAGACCCAAATAGGAAAACACAGTAAGATCCACACCTAAACATACCAAAATCAAACTGTTGAATGCCAAAGACAATGGAAAAATCTTGAAAGCAGCGAGAAAATCAACTCGTCACATATGAGGAAATCACATTAAGACTAATAGTTAACTTCTCATCAGTAACAAAGGAGGTGGAAAGAAAGTGGTATGACATATGTAAAGTCTTGATATTCAGTATTCAGGAAAACTATCATTCAAATACACAGGTTATAAAAAGACATTTCCATATAAACGAAAATAGATTTTGTTGCTAGTAGAACTACCTACAAGAAATACTCAAGGAAGTCCTTCAGTCTGAAAGAAAATGAAAACAATGTAATGAGTTCACATACAAAAAAACAGCATTGGTAAATGTAATTATGTAGGTAAATATAATATAAACATAATTTATGTTATTTTTTAACTGATTTTTAAAAACAGTTGCATAAAACAATAATTGTAAAATAATATTGTTTGGTTTATTATCTAAAGACATATAATAACACAAAGGGAGGAATCTAGCTTTAACAAAGGCCCTGCTTTTAAATGAATATTAATCTGAGGTAGATTTTTTCAAATTAATACATATTATAATTCCTAGAGCAACTACTAAGAAAATAACTTAAAAAAGTACAAAACCCAAAAACCGAAAAATGGAATTAAAATGTACACTAGAGTATATTTGCTATACCCAGAAAAGAAGGCAGTAAAAAAGGAACAGGTGAAAAGAAAACACATTAGACATACACCAGAGAGACATACAGGTCCCTCCCTTTTTCTTTTCCTATATCCCTTCCTCTCTCCCTCCCCCTTCTGTCTTCCCTTCACATCCTCTTTTTCTGTCCTCCCCCCTTTCTTTTTCTTTCTTAGTGCACTGGCTAAAATTTCCAGTACAATATTGTATACAAGTAATAGAATAGACTGACAGACATGAACAGAGTCGCAACTATAAGCCAGGTACAGAAGATCACCAAGGCAGAAAGCCCTGGGTGCTTAGCAATGGGCAATTGAAAGGCAGACTTCACCCCCAAGGTGACCTTTCCTCCCCTAGCATATCACTAGTCATGCAGTTTAGACCACCTGACCATATCTCTGGTCATGTGGTTCAGACCCTCCCCTGACCTTTTGTCCCCTGGCACATTGCTAGTCATGCATAGATCCCCATAGCAGAGGAACGAGGGGGCCAGAGAAGAGCCACACAGGACTCCCATACAAACCCTTGCATGACCGCTCCTTCATGCATTAAGCCCTCAGGACAGTGAGGTTCTGACCCACATGAAATAATCTTAGGAACAAATCCTCAGGCCTGTTGACCACAGAGACAGAGTTTTAGTTAAATGAGAAATGACATCTAGGGCTCAGTGGTGTTTCAGCTCCAGGCCCAGAAAAGCAGCAAAACCAGATGAAGTGACACCATGGCTGACATCAAGGCCAGATGCAATGACTAATGACTCCCTACCCTACTGCCAATGCAATCAGTAGAAACAACGACCTTGAAAGGACACACCTGGAAAGCTGATGAAAATTCCATTGAGATCCTCTCTTGACATCTCCCCTAAAATCCTTGCCTTTGGAAATAGATAAAACCCTTAAGATGAAGGACCCAGTGCTCTTTCTCTCTCTCTCCCTCCTTCTCCCCCTCTCCCTGTCCCTCTCTTTTCCTCAATGGTCGTAACTTTGCTCTCTTTCCTCCATAGCTCCAAGGGTCCTTCTTTTGCCTCTGTAAATTGTGTCCTGAGCCTATGAAGCCTTGCTGGGACTCACTTCTTCTACCTCTATGACTTTCTAAGTAAACTTTCACTTGGATTTGAGTTCCTTGGCTCTGAATTCTATTCTTAGCTGAACTCTCTTGTACCTAGGTCTAACATCTGGTGCCATTTGCTGTTCACAGAAGTAGTGACAGGGACTAGACATTTTGCCATATTTTTGATCTTATCAAGAAAGCATTCAGTATTTCACCATTAAGTGTAATTCTAGCTGTAGACTTTTCATAATTGATATCTGTAAATAAAGTTGAAGTTTTACTGTATTGCTAATTTTCTAAGAGTTTCTATCACCAATTAGTTTTACATTTTGTTATTTTCATTTATTTTATTCTGCTAATGTGGTCATTTACATTGATTGACTTTCAAATGTCCTCAGCTTGCCATCTGGGGATATACCTACTGGTTCCTGATATCCTTTTTATAGACATTGTTAATTTTTTGTGGAGGATTTTTAGATCTGTGGTTATGAGGGCTGTCAGCTTCTATTGTTCTTATGTTGTAAACTCTTTGCCAAATTTTGGTATCAATTGTTTCCAATTTCAAATAATTTAGGGATTATTCTTTCAAACTTTATTTTCTAAAAATATTTGTATAAATTCACATTAATTCTCCCTTTAATATTTAATAGAACTCACTAGTAAAACCTTTTGGGCCTGGAGGTTTTTGTGCGAGATATTGAAAAAGTTTTAATTTTGAAATAGGTATAGATTTATAGAAAAATTGCACAGAATAAAAGTTATTTTTTCTATGTACCTTTAATCCGTGTTCCTCTATGGTTATCATTTTACACACTCAGGGTAGCTTTATCAAATTAAAGAAAGTAACATTTGTAAAATACATTCAATTAAATTGCAAAGTTTATTCAGGTGTTGCCAGTTTTATAAGCAATGTCCTGTTTCTTTTCAAGAGTATGATTCTGGATAGCGCATTGCATTCAGCATCATTACTTCTCCGTCTCTGCCCATATGTGGCTTAATCTCCGTCTTTTCTTGTTTTTATGACCTTGATACTTTCAAAAAGTATTGGCCAGATGGTTCGTTGAATGCCCCTCAGTTTAGGTGTGTTGTGTGTTCTCCAATGATTCGGCATGGGTTCTGAGTTTGGGGGACTATCACAGAGGTAAATTACCTTTCTCATTACATCATATCAGGAGATTAATGGCATCGACTCACTTCATTATTGGTGATGCTAACCTTGAACAGCTGGTTAAGGTCATGTTTCCCAGATGTATCCATAGTAAAGTTACTAATTTTCTCCTTTTTTTGACTTTTAAAAATTACAAATTGAAATCTTTAACAAATATAGAGCTGTTTATGTTTTTTTTTTCATGAATTAGTTTTGGTAAATTGCATTTTACAAAAACTTTGTCTATTTTAATGTGGTTAAATTTATTGGTCTCTAACATTTATTGATTTCCACATTAATTCCATAGCAATCAGAGAATAAATTTTCTGATAAATAAATTATGTAATATTTATTGAGGTATATTTTATGGACCAGCATGTGGTTTATCTTGAGAACGATTAATGTGCCACGAAAAAAAGAAAGGGTTTATTGCAATTGCATTTTTAACAGTTTGGTGGTATGTTCTTTTCACCATTTTTAATGCTTTGTTATTAAATGCATACATTCTTAGAATCTTGGTCATGTTGTTTCCTGGTAATTGTTCCTTGAAACATTACTCTCCTATAACATTCATTGACTTGAAATCTACTTTGTTTGATAATGATTTAGACATGCCAACTTTCTTATGGTTACTGTTTGCATATTATAACTTTTTCATCATTGCTTTTAACCTATCTTTGTCTTTGCATTTAATACACATTTCCGGTAGACAGCCCATAGCTTTGTAATAATTTGATTTTCTAAGGAAACTAAACTATAAGATGAAGGGCCTACTTCAAACCCATGAAAAGTGAACTTGTTTTTAGGAATTGTTCCAAGATTTTTTTTCATTCCTGAAATGAATCGGAAATGGGAAAGTTGCTTTTACAGTACATTAAATAGTAGATTGGGAAGAAGACAAGTATCAAAATAGCTCTATCAAATTTACTGGAAGTAGTGATAAGAGTTTGTGGTCAGAGATGTGGAATTTGGGGACAACTGTCATTCTTCTGACTCCATGGAACTATCCACAGCAGTTTGGGGCATCGGATGTACCTCAGTGGATTTTGTTAATCAATTATAATATATTTTATTTAAGTAGATATAGTAAGTAGTATTTTTTATGCTTTGATTTCCTACACAAGCACCTATTCTTATTTTGATTCATTGAAGTGTTTTTATTTTAGAAAGTCATGAGAAATCATAGCGGTCATATTCTCAAGCTTTTTCATCTTAGGAACTGAGGATTATAAAATAAATTATTTTATTTTCTATTTATTTTTGCCAAGTGATCCTGGTAAATTAAGAATCTTTCAAATATTAATTATAGATTATTTTAAAAGACCCATTTATTAGACATAAATATAAAAGTATGGTTTCTGATTTATTTTTCTCATTTCCTTTGTTATTAATATTTCTACTATGTAAGGCATATAAAACTCTTTTAAAAATTAGGAGAGGGAAGCAGTTAGTAGCACAGGCAGGTCTTAAGGATCATTCTATTAACATTAATTAATTTTGAGGTGTCATATAAAACTTTTGTTAATTTGACCAAGTTTAATAAAGTGAAATGAAAAGCTTTAGTCTTTTAATAGGAAAAAAATCTATAAACACCATTTGCATCTTATTAATTGGAGTTTTTCAGATCGAGAACATTGCTTGTTACATACTAACTTTTCACTTATTTACAATTTGAGACAATTTAAATTCAGCTGCACCTGTGAGGTTGCCTAGCACATAGTGAATATGTGGGCTTTCATTTATCAGTGCACACAAACAAGCACATATATTTAGGTTTATTCCTAGTTCCCTTTGTTGCCACTAGTTGACACATGAATTATACCACCTCAGAGCATAATAACGGCAGTTGATATGACAGAAAGCACCTCGGGTGACAGCATACTTCCTAGAGGTATTTACCTTCTTGGATTGTAGATCAATAAATTGGGCTATTTAATTTCTCAACAAAAGTCTAAGAACTAAACAAAGAAAATTCTTGATCTCATCTAGGTAGGAGAGATTCAAAGACGTTTTCAAGAGTGCTATGCATCTATTGTATTAATTTACATTATTTGGGCTATTTTAAAAAGTAGTTTCACAGACACATTTTGATCAGAGATTTGGTTGAATTGCTGTAACCATGTGTGGATATTGCCCTAATATAACTACTTAAAAAGTGAATTATAGAAAATTTCCTGTCTAGGAGAATCAATTTTTAGCTACTTGGTGAATTGGCTAGACCTTTACCAATTCAGGATTAATCAGTCCAGAGTGAAAATTTCCTCATTATGATGTACAGATACTTAGACATGTTACAAACCAAGTATAAAAATATTATTTATAGAATCTAGGTGAGAGATATATAGATGTACAATGTATAATCCTTCAGCCTCTCTGAATATTTAAAATTTTTCATAAAATAGAAAACAACTGGGTCTTATTTCTTGCAAATCCCATAAATATTACAGTAACAAACTACTTACAAAACTCCATTTTTTGTTATTTGATACCTCTAGAAATCTTACTTAAAAAGTAAAGGTATATAATTACCATGTGTAGTTTTTGTCATCTTTTTCCTAATGAGTATATGTTGCCAGAAAATAATTCTTTTTACCATTCCAAATTAAAACACCCTTGCATACACATTAACCACCATAAATATATAATTACTGAGTTGTTTTGGAAGAGGTATATACTTTACATTACCAATTGTTCCTTGATTAATAAATAATAAGCAGGGTGCTATTACTCACAAATTAGTGATGTAAGATGGGTCCCCCCTCCGTTCCGTTTAGTTGCACACTGGATGACATTTTGGTTGAATCCTATATTTATGTTCCTTTTTTTAAATTTTCTTTTTTTACCATATAATATTTTAAGTTTAATCAAAAGTCAACTTAGAAAGGCCATTCTGCCTAAGAGATATTTTTCCATTAAGTGTTATGACATATTGGTGGCCTTGAGGGATTATTGGTTTTTGAAGGAATATTAACAGCTGGAAATTTGCATTTTAATGCAGTTCTCCTCAGCTACTCAAGCAATTTTATTTTTAAGACCTGTGACAGGTTTCAAAGTGATAGTTCTAAAGCAATATAGTAAGTGGAGATAACATAATTTCATTACAAATAACTAAGTTTCTAATAGTTTTCTCTTTTTTTTCCCCTTCTTAAATTTTAATTTCAGATGTCAAGAAAATCAACACCCAAATTTTATATCTGCACTAAAACCAGGCTTGATAATTGGAAAAGTGAAGAGGAATTCTTTTTAAGCCTCTACTTTCAAAAATTGAGGAAAAAGAAAATAGCACATCTAATTAGATTTCACTGATTGGAAGTTAAAAATGAACTTAACGAAAAGCAACCCTTCACAGCAGTAGTTTCGGTCTATCTAGACAGTCGTCTCTGGGG